>JNBS01001744.1:0-20323 GCA_002081575.1 Thraustotheca clavata | reverse complement strand
AAATCGTGTAACTTCGTATAATGTATGCTATACGAAGTTATTACGACAACTTCTCAAGTAAATTCATCAATTCTTTGTTAATTTTTGTTTGTTTTTTTATGATGCCATTTGATAGCGTAGTTGGGGAAAGTAGACTTTATGTGTAGAACTCAATGCTGTTGAGGGTTTCTTGGTCTCTGGAGCTGCTGCTGGAGCTGAAGTTAGTCTTGTTAATTGACTCTTGACGAACTGAGTTGACGAAGACCACCACTGTGCTTTATCTCCATCCATTTTAGATTGTGCTAAAGTTAGATGATGGAGCTGATGCTTGAGGAAGTCGATGAAAGAATGCCTCTAGAAGACCAGCAACTCTTTGCATTAGAACAACTTGATGCTCAATGTACACAGCTTCAGCTTGAAGCCAAGTATTCTGAAGCTCTCGAGTGTATGGAAAAAGGATTAGTACTTCGACAACATTTTTTTGGATCGGATAGTGATGAAGTGATTCAAGCTTGTCGAACTGTTGGTGAAATGTGCAATTTACTTGCTATGACGTATTTACAACAAGAAAACTTTGGAATTGTGTTGGAATTGCTTAAAAAAGCAGAAATACTGACTGAAAGACATCCTGCAGCTAGAGCTGTGACGCTAAATAACTTTGCATGTTATTATCGTCGACAAGGAAATTTACATAAAGCATTAACAAATTTGACACAAGCTTTAGCAATAGAAGCAAAGCTAGATGATGTACCAAATCGTGCAGATACACATTTGAATATGTGTGCAGTACTTTCACAACTTGGAAGACATCAAGCAGCATTGGAACAAGCTCATTCCGCATTGATTTTACTTCAAGAAGAATTATTTGCTTCAAATCCAAATAATCTTGATGGAAAATTAGACCGAGTTGCTGTACTTGGTATTGCTTATCATAATGTTGGTGTTGAGCAAGAATTCTTAAAAAAACCAGAATTGAGTGTACATTCATACAAGAAAGGGGCTGAAGTGACAGCAAAATACCTTGGAGAAACTCATGGAATTGTTGTCACATTGAATAATTCATTGGTCATTGCACAACGAAGTGTAGAAGCAGGTAAAGGTAAACGTATTGGTGGTGATGGAATTTCTCGATTTGCAAAAATGAAAAATTCAATACGAGCAAAAATCAAAAAAAGTATACCAAATAACAACAATAAAGTAGCAATGGAAGGATAAGGAATCGCTATATAATTCAATAGGAATAGAAAAACATTTTACATTTTGGTTTTCTTTTTCTTGAAAGCTTTCAATTCCTTTGCAAATGTTTTATCAACATGCGATGCAATAGCTTTCAAATCGGTCAATGCTGAACGCATTGCTTGGTTTGCAGTTGTAGCTATATCAATTGATATGAATACAATAGAGAAATAGAGCAATTACATTGTTGTGTTTGAACACGGACGTGCATATTTGGTTCCGAAGGGTGTGGAATTGTATAACCTGCAAAATCCACTTGAGGACTACAAAAAACACATTATTTCTTGAAAAAATACAAGAATATCGTACTTGCGCATCAACATATAACGCACAGCATTGCCAAGTGTGTGATCTTCATCATGGAACGCATACGTCTTTGCTGTAGATGAAGATGCTGTGTGAACTATCAACTTAGGGGCAATTGCTGTCGATGCCATCTTCAAATCCAAATGAAAAATAAGCCAACCAATTGAATCCTCCGGATAATTTCATGTAACAGGCGTCTTATCCGTACATTGCTTTGTTTGCTACTTAACTAATGAGCGTACAAGATAACTAGCGAGTTAGCTAACTAGCTAAGATATTCTATTATTGACATGCATCATATATGAATCTCAAAGTTTGAACCATTAATGGAAATCATCAAGATGATCAAATTTAAAACAAGATGGATCAATTAGTATGAAATATAATGTGAGATGGATTACCTTATATTGAAATGACAACATGAATATATGACCATGGTAGATTCAAGGTAGACTTAAAGGATTGCTTGGTGAAGAGCATGATGATGATTATTATTGCTTGATTGAGATTATTTATGTGGCTTGTGTTGATAATGAAAAGAAAATTGGTATTTGATATGAGATAGTTTAAGTTATATTGATGAACAATAGAATAGGACCAAAACTTGATGATATTAGATAGTTTTAAAGTAATAATGGGGATTGTAAATACCTTTACCCCAAGGTACGTGCGATATTGAGCACACTAGAAAAGAGAGAAGAAGCTGCAAGACCTTTGGTTGTATCTGATGCAAAGGATGTACCAGAAAGGAAAAGAGGATATGGTGCATGACGATCAGTGTGTACAGCAAGACCACATTGAGCACCGATAAGATTGTAGAATGGATGCATTGGATCATCAATGTTGTGCACTTGAATGCTAATTGATCCTTGACCAGTGGCATTCAAAGTAGTTGTCATTCGCATAGGACGACTTGAGTGAGAATATGATGCTACTGCAGATTCATATTCACCCACGTAAGACACCACTTGTGCAATTGTCCATGGTTCTGATTGAGTTGGTGGAATTGGAATAGGAGAGTCAAGTTTAGCATCAGTAACATTAAGCTTGAGGCCCAATTCACGAGCAAGCAAAACCATTTTCTTTGCTGATGCCACACCAGTGAGATCATCAATAATGTCATTTGGTGAAAGAGCAGAAAATTGGGTTGAAATCACACGTTGGATAGCTGTAGCAACACTCGATTTGGTATTTTGAATTTCAAGCAAAAGTGAATTCATAACAGAGCTCCATGATGTTTCAATACGAGTGATACTGTCACCAGTTTGAAGAAGATTTTGTATGGTTGAAAGCACTGGAACACCCATTCCAAGACAAGCTTCAGTGTCCAAAACCACTTCACGTTCCTTAGCTTCACGATCCATTGTCTTACGCAATGATAGATTGGTGCTAGCCACGTGCAAGTTGGAACTCACAATAAAACAATTGGAAGCAAGCCATGAAGGATAATGTTCAACCATTTCTGGACCATTGGACAAATCGACAATAAGAGCATAAGGGATATGACCAGCATGAACATGATCAAGGAATTGATCCATATCAAACTTTTGCCTAAATATCACACTAAGTTGCCAAGTCAATACACTTATAAACTTACACTTTGGCTTCTGCTAGAGAAGCAGGATCAAAACCAGTTGAGTGCAATTTCATATTTGGACCATGAGCCACAGCTCGCACACGTAAATCAAGTTTGTATTTCTTTGCAAGCCATTGGGCCTGTTGAAAGATTTGATTTTGAAGTGCTTCACCAACTTTAGAGCGAGAATCGACAATACCAATCGAGATAGTTTGATCGGCAAGGAAAAAGGAAGAATGGACTGCTCGTAGAGCTGCACCAGAGTCTTCAAAGCGAACGACAGCAGAAATATTGCGTTCAGAAGAACCTTGAGAGATTCCAAGGATGTTAATTCCAGCACGACCGAGTGCACCAAAGAATCGGCTGCACACTCCAGGGGTTTGAGACATATTATCACCCACAGCAGCAATAATACTAACTGGAGCTTCATAAGTGACGGTGTCGATTAAACCATGATGTAATTCTTTGAAAAATGCAGCTTCAATGGCTTCTTTAGCATCAAGAGCCTATGCATTGCAATGAATACTGGATCAAGAGAGATTAACTTACATTTTTGGCTGGAATGGCAAAACAAATCGAACGCTCAGAACTAGCTTGGGCAATAAGAACAACATTGACTTTAATGCGATCAAGTGCATTAAATAATCTCGATGCGACTCCATGCACACCAACCATTCCAGTACCTTCAAGGTTAAACAAAGCAAGGTCATCAATAGTAGAAAAACCACTGACAATTTGCTTGGCATTATTCGTAGGCGAAGGTGGACGTCTATGATAGATGCGAGTGCCAGGATGTTCAGGGTCAAAAGTGTTGCGAATAAAGATTGGAATGCTTTCAAGTACAGCAGGAGCCATAGTTTTAGGGTGGATGACTTTTGCACCAAAATATGCAAGTTCCATTGCTTCTTGATATGAAATTTGAGGTAGAATCTTGGCTTCAGGTACACGTCTTGGATCAGCACTATATACACCGCTTACATCGGTCCAAATAGTAATAGAAGCAGCCTTGAGAACTCGGCCAAAGATGGATGCAGAAAAGTCACTACCATCACGTTTAAGAGTAGTGACAACACCTTCGTTGGTGGAACAAATAAAACCAGTGATACAAAGATGGGTAGCATTCTTCATTGCTTCCATACGTGCACGTAGTTTAGCAGCAGTGATCTCATAAAGCACCACAGGACCATGATTTGGATCAATTTCCACCGTCAACACTTCACGAGAGTCAATGAATGCAAATCTCTCTTTTTTGCCAGAAAGTTGCAAATGATGATTCAGAACTTGTGTCATGATACGTGCAGACCAAAGTTCACCATGACCACTAACGAGTTCAGTAACATTTTCATTATACGATCTCATGATCGAGATGGCATGTAGTAGTTCCTGCAGCGTATTTAAGTCATGCCGTATTTGTGCCATGATTTCATCACCAACAGCTTTTGGCAGGAGCTCTGCTACGGCTTCAGCATGTTTCTTTTCAATGCTGTCAATGATGGATTGAATTTCTTGAGTTTGTTTGGTTTTGGCGAGTTCAACGAGAGAAATGAGTAAATCTGTGACCTTGGGTTTGCCACCCATGGCAGAAACAACAACAGCAATTTTATCACTTGTTAGGTTGGCAACGATTGTTTGGACTGCATTCATGGCTGCAACATTGCCAACAGAAGTACCTCCAAACTTATGGACTACAAACGACGAAGACATTGTTGGAAACAGGTGTGCACAAGAGCGTACAATGGAAAATGACTATGTAGATAAATATTGTATCGATCTTCCATAGACACCACAAGAAGTTCTTATGGCACTCAGATTATCATGGTGATTCTGATTCCAATCACTTGCACTTTGTATCTACCATCTATTTTTAGCCCTCATGTGACAAACCCAGGTAGGGAAATTCCTTTTAAACAATCGTATGACGTTTGTGACGATTGCGTTGCACTTTTGATTGGCCAAACAAGTTATCATTCAAATACTGTTATGAAGTTAACAAATAGTATTAAGATTCTGAATATAGTGTAAGGTACTATATGATATTTAGTAATTTTACACTATTCATCACAAGTGCATACTATTCATGAAAACAGGGATAATAGTGTTACAAATTGCTTACTCTATTTAAGTGCGTAATACTATAATGATAAATCATTAATATAGTGGAAGAATTGTAGTTAATAGTGTATGTAACAAGAGGAAAGTGGGTGTAAAAGGGTTATTAGTGTAATTAATGAATATAAATAGTGTGAGAATGAAGAGAATAGTGTTAGAATTAAATTTGTCAAAGAAAAAACAATGAGTGATGTACCAGTAATGGGATCGATGCCAACGCAATTTGAAATGGGCGTAAGATATAAGGAGAATACATGTAAATTACATTGTATATTGGTGTAGGAATGTACCAAGTTGCAACGTGAATCGCTCAAGTGCATTGAAGGTTGTTAAAATGGTGAAAATAATGAAAATGATGTATTTCTTCATGTAGAAAACTATACCAATCGTAATAAATGCTCTGAATTCTTTGAAAGATACCGCGAATGCAAGAAGGTATTAGTCTATTGCACAATTGAATTACTCATTATCTTATTTAGGGACGTCATGCTGCTATCGTTGCTGCACGACGAGCAGGGAAATTGGCATAAATTTGCTTCAAAACATTAAGATGACGCTGTTTTAGCGTGGGCTCTTATTTCATCCAAGAAATTGGGACGTTTGTCTTCGTTAGAAGTTGCTTTTTTATCTTGACTTTTTCGTTTAAGTTCATCCAAGAAGTTGACAGGCTTAGATGGATTCGCGCTGTTTGAGCATTCAGTAATGCTCTCTGTTTTTCGTTTCAGTTCATCCAAAAAGCTCATTTGCTTTGGTTTTTGAGCACGTGCTTGTAGTTCTTGAAGAAAATTTGGAGGACCATCTTCTTTTGGGGATGATAGAGAAGATTGGGTTTTAATAGGCTTTACTGGAGCTGGTGATGGACATGGAGATCGACTAGATCGCCGCTTTTGAATTTCAGCAAGATTGTTTGGCTTGGCAATATCATCAAGTAAAGTTGGATCAATGATGGATGGACGCTTTTTAAGTAAGGATGGAGTTGTAGCAAGCCCCATCATTTTCAACAAAGCATGGGATTTTGGTTGCTTTGGCGCACTGTCTGAGGGTTTATCTTCAGCTACAGCATCAATAGAAGAACGACGCTGGCAGAACTCATTTTGGAGGAAATTTAATACTTCGTCTGTAGCGTGAACAGATTTTACAGCTCGCATTTGATTGATAACAGTTTTGACAGCTTTAACCACATTTGGAGTTTGACGCACTGGGGATTTCTCTGGTGTTTGTACACTACTAGCTTCAGTCTGAATGAAATTAGCAGCACATTCATATAGAAATTATACCGTGTCAGGCTTTTGAAATTCTTTGGTTCGCTTTGCAATGGCACTGCTTAATTCATGTTTTCGTGCAAGAGCCTTAAACAATTAAATGTCAGAATGTATAACAAAGTCATACCTCTTCTTCAGCAGAAAGCTTTTTGTGCATAGCACGTTCTTTTGGTTTAAGAATTGGACGTGGTGGAAATGGACCAGGAATTACAGCACCACGAACTTCTGGTGGTAATTGTCGAATTGCTGCTATTTCTTCAAGATATTGTTCATGTGTAGGACATGCTTGTTGAATTGTTCTCTCTGCGGCAGCAACTTCACCTTTTAAACTATCACGTTCTTGACAAAGTGATTGAAATATCTTTTTAGCTTCATCTCTATTTATTGTCAGTATCATTATCATTGTTATAACATACCTTAGGCGAATCAGTGTTGCCTTTCCAAACGATTTAATAAGATTTTCTGATCGACAATCTACAAAAGTTAGATGTACCAACTAAATAATATTGCTTACCATCAGAGACTGCATGGTATTCTTTCTTTGCTAGAGGTATTTCATTATCATTAAGAGCTTGTAGTCTCGACTTCTTTTGAGCTAATCTTTTAGCTTGAGTTTCAAATTTAAGCAATCTTTGTTTGATTTCATCTTCTGTCGGATAGCGATACACTGGATTTAATAATTGTTTGTCATTAAGTGGCTTTAATTTCACCTCAGCACGAGTTTCTATATGGAATTAGTTTAGTATCAAAAGAATTGTAAATACTTTTGAAAACTGACGAGATTAGCTGTGACTGAATCACCATTTTGTTGTTGTACTAGTACTTTTAAATGGGATACAAAGTTTTGTCTCCATTCTGATTTACGACCTTCTTTGTCAAATTCAAAGTTTTCTGGTAATGCAAGATATATAGCTCGAAGTTCTGTAATATCATACCTACAAAGTAAAATAGATATGAGTTCACATAGCTTTTTTGTATACATTTCAATATTCGTAAAGCATTGAGCAGTGTCCCCAGTGATAAAATTTTCACGTGCTTTATCTTTTTCATGTGTCACTACCCACTGCAAGAGCCTATTGCAATATCATTATTGTAATTTTCTGTAGATTATATGTAATTACTTGTTTTGTTTGAGGTAGTTTGCCAAATCTCGAGTATATAGAACACCCATAGCTTTTGTTGCATCAAGTAACATTTCTATTGACATGGCTGCAATGGATTCAGGAATTAAAGAGCATAATCTTTCAAGACATATTTGGTTGTCTAATAAATGCTTTGCTCGCCATTCAGCTTCTACCTTTCTCAATTCAGCAGGATATTCTAGTTAATTACATTGGTATTCATTATGATTGATCTAATCTTTACCTTTAGCATTTTCACGTCTTGTTCGCCATATTTCCATTTTCTTTAAAGTAGAATTTACTTTTCTTTCTTTAATTGCAAGTTCTTTAGTGCGATAGCCTTTAAAGTGTCGACAAAGTAATGCTGCTCGTTCACTCATATTTAGTAAAGGTTCACCAGTAGCCTGACTTATTTCTTGGGTCAACTACATTATTTTAGCTTTGATAAATATATGAAATACCTTTAGCAATTCTGTTGAATAAGCTTTGTTTTCATCGGTGATGAATGGAGCTATTTGCTTTTCTAGGTTTTGAACCATAGTTTCTGCTGTTTGAGCAAGTTGAATTTGAATTTGATTTTGTTTAAGAACTGCTTGTTTGAATTGTTCTTGAGTAGATAATACCTCTTTTCTTAAGGAATCCATTGATTGAACTTGTAATAAAACTAAACTTTCACGTCTTGTAGGTGAAGGTGAACGTGGTGCTTTAACTTCTGCAACATGTTTGGGATCTTCTACTTTGGCTTTAAGATCACCAAGTTCTGCTTGAGACTTTGAGAGTTTAGCTTTAAAATGAGCAATATCTTTAGTGTATTGAACTAGTGACTGAAGCATTGTGTCCAAATCTATACAAATTTATTCAATAGGGATAATATTTATTTTATACCTTTGGCAAATTCATCTGCAGGAGTGCTTAATAGTAAAGACTGTTCATATAATAATCGATCATATTCTTCTTCTGCTTCATTTAAATGACGATCAGAAACTAAAAATCCATTCGTTTTAGAGCTTTCAAGTTTCCACTAGATAATTTGTTAAGAATCAAATTAAAGTAATTACATACTTGTAAATCTTCATCACTTAATCCAAGTGTTGATTTCAATAGATCAATTTGTTCCATAAGTTGTTTTACTTTTCCTTGATCTGTATTATCAATATCAAGTGTATTACTCTCAATATTTTCAACAAAATGTTGATTAGGTGCAGTAATAACGATAGGATTACTTTCATTATTTTCTTTTCCCTATTCAAAGCAATGAATCAATCATACATACAAAAGTAAATACAGGAGAAAGTTCTCTTTTTGTTGCATGTTTTTTCAATGGAGCAACTCCAGGTCTTTTTTCTCCTGGTTTATTCAATGGTTCAGCACATTTTCTTGAAACTTGTACTAAAACACTTTCATCTGACGATGATAAACTTCTCCTAATATCTCTAATCTTTGAATGTACTGAAGGTTCTTTTCCAGTATTCAAAAGTAGATTTCTCTTGGAACTTTTAGCTTGTTTAGTTGGTGTTCTTGGTACTTCTTTTGTCTTTGTATATCCAAACATTTTATGAATCTGATCTTTATGATCAAGTAAATGTACTCCTTGTGCATATAATCGTGCATAAGTAGGAGGCTTTTCTTTTCTTTGTAATTTAAGATGTTCTCTTGGTGGTTCAATAAACGATTTGGATGGTGAACAAAGTAAATATGCTTTACTTAATGGTCTTCCTGGAGCTGGAGGAGGTGATACGACATCTACAGAACGAGAAGGAATAGATAAACGGACTGATCCCTTCTTTGAGCTATGGAATGAACTTGATCCAGTGTCCATCGGTTACCTTCCGCCTTTCTAGTTTCAATTTCGCGCCATATTTTCAAGCAGCCATCTGGTCCATTGCCTTCGTGTTCATTTGTCAAGATGCTTGTTCGTGCTTTCCGAACGTATCGCACTAAGGCTACGGCCACCCCAGAGCTTTCTCCAAAGGTATTGACCAAGCTTAGTTCATTTGTGGACGTAGTTAAGATTTTACGTCAACAACAAGATCGTATTTCGGATTATACGATTGTTCCAACAAATTTTAAAGTTCCTAATGAAGCTCCATGGCCAGAAAGCTTTCGAGGCAAGATTTTAGCAACAACAGACATACGTAAATTGCATAAAAACAATCAATTGCCATTGGAAATTGAACAAGAACTTGAAAAATACAAGTTAGTATGGGATGTCAATGCATATAAATGGCAAATGAAAATTGATGCATTAAGTGTCTATAAGAAACTTTATGGTGATACAAATGTGCCTTATACGTTTGTATGTCCTGAAAATGATCCAAATTGGCCTAAAGATACGTGGAATACACCTTTGGGCAAACA
The DNA here is from genome assembly GCA_002081575.1 of Thraustotheca clavata. Classification (NCBI taxonomy): domain Eukaryota; phylum Oomycota; class Saprolegniomycetes; order Saprolegniales; family Achlyaceae; genus Thraustotheca; species Thraustotheca clavata. The sequence continues at coordinate 10,376 of JNBS01001744.1, read as the reverse complement.
AGTATCAAATATTTTGAAAGAATTTCATCGTTCCAAGAAATACAAGAATCAAGTGCTAAATAAACCAACAGATAGACAATTGCAATTGATTGAATTGGAATTTAATTGGGATTTTTCAGGAAATTAATTAACAAAGTTATGCTTTGTCATCATTTACTGTCTTATCCAAGACAGAACTTGGAATACATTCGTCTATTGCTGTTTGAACGAGATCACGAATTTCAAGTTGATAAGACTCATCTCGACTCCATCGATTTGCTACATGACGCTTCATGGCTTTACAACCATATTCACCACTAAAGTAATCATTGTTGTTTAATATTTGGAAAGACGTACTTGAATAGGTTTAATATTGGCTTCATTAAGGTGGACGTTGGCATAGCATAAGTACCTTTTTCTCGCTTCTTTTTACCCCATTTTTCTTGCATTTCTTCTGCATAATCCAAATATATTGCAACAATTTCTCGACGTGAAAGACCAGGATTTGGTGAATCAAAAAGTAATCGATCGGCATCGCGAAAGTTCCAAGGATAATTGTATGCAGCACGTCCAATCATGACACCATCAATATTTAAATCTGGGTCCTAAACAGTTTGTTTAGATAAGTAGAATTATTGATTTTACTTGAAGAAGTTGGTGGGCATGTTCAATTGATGAAACACCACCATTAAGCATAATGTTAAGATCAGGAAAATCTTGCTTTATACGACCTGCAAAGCTGTAGTTCAATTTAGGAATCGTGCGATTTTCATGAGGGCTGAGCTTAAGGCCATCAAGCCAACATTTACGAGCATGGACAGTAAAATCTTTCACACCTGATGAAGCCACAGTTTGCACAAAGTTGTGAAAATATTCATATCTACTCCAAACATGATATCGTAGCATTGATATAGTATTTTGTACGAGTCATTTTCATCAACACCAATACGACATTTCACTGTTATTGGAGTAGATGATACTTGACGGATCATTTCATAACAAATATCACGTACAAGTTCAGGATTTAACATTAAACGAGCTCCAAAACAACCACTTGATACTCGTGGGGATGGACAACCAACATTTAGATTAATTTCATGAAAATTGGCATAATTACTTGCCAATTTTGCCACAGCTAATGCGTAAATGAGAATACATAATAAACAAGACTAAATATTACTTCCAAGTGTTTCAACATCACTACCACCAATTTGCAATGCTAATGGATGCTCAATATCATCATGGCCCAAAAAGTAATCGAAATTTTGTTGTTGATGTAATAACTAGTACATAAAACTATTGGAACTAGCATTTTCATAAACTTACTGTCTTGTCTACGACCATTTCGGTGTACAAAAGCGTCTTTTTGGTAATATGACGCATCATAAAGCGATAATGTCGATCTGTCCAATCCATCTAGAATTCCATTGTATTACAATGAATAGAGCTATTAAAGTACCATTGGAGCTACTGAAAGACGCGTTGGTGCATAAGTAGAAGGCATTTTAAATCGCATGAACAAATGATACAGGGAGAGACTAATGCAATTGGTCGTGTGCCAATCATCATTTACCCAATCAATCTACACCATGCCACATAACAAAAAAGATTTCCTTTTTGTTCATGTTCATCTACTAAATTAAACATCTTGAAGCTTTATCAATTCAAAATACGACATAATACATTGGCTAGGATCAGAGGTATAGGTAGATATGTATGCAAAATGATCAAAACTATACATTGTGTCATATTGGAGTATTACAGTATTTGCTTGTAATAGAAGTAAAGTTGCTTTTGATGCAAGTAAGGTTGGTCTTAATAAGGATTGAGGTGTTTGATTAACAAGTGGAGGGCGAAATATGCATTCGTTAGAGGATACTTGAGGTAAAAGTTACGAAATATGCAAATTGATGAGCAAATTGATTGTTTTGCATGCAACGATCGTGACTGTTGTGTTGATCGTATTACTAGAGAAGGCCTACGGTTCTTTTGGAGAGGAGGTGCGATCTATTTTCTCATTTCTAAATGACGACCATAATCATTACTTTTTTTTGATTGATGGCGTTGATGGGACAAATTTCAATGAATTTCATGACATTCTGCGACATTTTCATTAGGACAAAACAAAAGTGTATCTTGGACAATTTGAAAATGGTTTTTGTGTTGTAAAAAATGGTTTAGAATAGTCAGAATGACAGTTCTTTTTGGTTTAATGATCAACACAAAGTATAAAGTAACTTGGTCAATTTGAATAAATATTTGATAAAATGCTTGTTCCATTAATCTAGATGCATCAAGATATATATCCAACTTGATGTTTTCCAAAAGTACAGTACATGGTGTTGTGCTTTGGTTGTGGAAGGTGGCTTGAAAGCAACATCCAACTATCTCAATAATTTTAACTTTTCTAGTTAATGCAAAATCCTACGTGCATTTACGTTAAAATCTTGTTTAGGTGATTGCTTTGTTTATTCGACGATCGTGTCTTCTGCAAACGTCCAACAAAGCAATGCAATCCTTGAAATGTCCCGATGATCCATTGACAGACGAGTACATACTTGCATACGTTTTCTTGCAAAGATATCCACTCTGGCGTACGCTTCGTTGAGGTAAAGATGTCACTTTTCGTGTTTATCCCCGTTCATTTTCTTTGCACACGATATTGTGTTGCTTGCCCTGGCGCCATCTCAATTGCACCACAAAGCTTTAGAAACGAGGTAGGTAGGTAGTATTAAGTTAAATATGTTGGAAGCACACGATAAGTTAAAAGGAGAAAAATCGATAGAACGTGGCCATATCCCGAGGTAATTTATAGCGACATAATGGACATTCGTCATGGGAAGTTAACCATGGAAATAAACAACTTCGATGAAATACATGATGACAAGGAAGCTCAACTAAATGTGTATCTTCATTTGTAAAAGATTCCAAACATACAACACAATCTTTGTTCCAGCATTCATGAAAATCATGCCAAGAATGGGATTCCAATGATGCTAAAAACCGAGGACATGTAGCTCGTTTGTCTAAATTATTAGGCGGTTCTGCAATTAAATCATTGTGCATAGCTAATGTACGAGCTGACATGGTCACATCTGCACAAGAAGGACAAGATCGTCCGACGTTAGATCGTGTATTAACCAAATAAACTGTTCGACTGCATTTGCCACAAACGATATCACCACAAACTCGACAATGATGTCGCCTTCGTACAAATGAAAAACCTTTACCACAACCTGTGCATTGAGCACGTGCACGATCTGGAATCCAATTTGATCGTGCACATGCAGAACGAATTTGAGTTCCACCACCAACGAAGCTTTCCATCACAATTAAAAAGTAACAATGGTGTGACAACGTATTGTCTTTGAGTAATCCATCTTCAAGACAACAATCTTGTTTTCGCAGCATTACGATGTGCGTGTGCTTGTGCTTGGTGCAGCTTTAAAGACGCGCAAATTCCCATTTCGAGACTGTCGCTTTTCTCGTGCACGCTGATCCGTAGCTACAATAGATGCTACATTAGATAAATTTCCCGTGCAATAGGTAAAATTACGTGCAGGACGACCGTGTTTCAGACGCAATTTTGCATCCATTCCTGCTTGTCTCGAAAGCTTCAATCGCTCACTATGATCTAACGCATGAGCCAGTTGGTTTTCAATCTGAATTTGATCATGTAGTTGTCTCTCGAGACGAATTATTTTCATGTCAGTAGGCGACTTAGCAGGCAATGCTAACACAGGACCTGATAACGCACTACGATCAACTGCTTTAGGTTTAAAGAGAAAGGAACCAAGAATTGGACGAGTTTGACTCGAATTTGCAGGTTTTGGTGGCACTACCGGTAGCCGAGGTCCATCAACTTTAACCTCAATTTTCACTGATGGAGTCAATTCACGATGCATTAAAAAACGTGGCAATGCCATGCGATTGCCTTGTATTGTGGCAGTAGGGACGCATTTGACGCACGGTAGGATCGTTGCATCACATGGCTTTGGGTGTGCTGTCACAGCTAAGTTTGTAGCAGCCTACAATTTCTTGCGTATATACGCTTGAACTACCACGTTTACCTGCTCTTGAAGCTCCTGCCACTCAAACTGCAAGCGCATAAGTTTGCGTAGTGTACCCACACCGCGTTTCCCAAGTAATCGTTGGATCTACTATTGCATTAGCTATATTGCAACACACAAGTACGTACCATGAATGGCATATTTGGGTAATGCAATAACAGAATGGTCGCTTTGTGAGTAGATGCAACTAATCGTTGCATTCGCCATGTTGATTCTTCACACAACAACGCACTTCCACAATCAAGTAATGCAATCTGAGTCTCGAGTTCCACATTAGGTTCTTGCCAACTATCATAGTCATTAACAAGATATCTATGTTAATACGCAAACGTCTTGCATTTAATGCGTCTAGTTATTGGAATTTGGTGTCGCAAAGTACATTGTCCAACTTCCACAATGTACAGAGCATCCTCAGTGCCAGTTTTTGTATTAGAAGGGTATGGGATGATAGCTACAAAAGATTACTTTATCTCACCCGTATTAGTATATGAGATGACGTACTTTCATTGAGGCGATATACTTTAGCTACGAGACCGTACCAAAGTGAACATAAGCGATCTTCATCTAAATTCTTGATAGCATCAATCTACAACTTTCTTAGAATCTCCATAGATGGAGAAGTAGTACAGAAGTGATAAAATTCAGTCGTGCTAGCATTGCAGCCTTTGTTGGCCATGATTGTTGAAATTCAGCTTTATTTACTGCTACGAGACGTACTCCATTTGGTGTTACTGCACTGATCAATCGAGAATCTTTTCCTGCTAAAATTTCATATTCTCCAAACCATTCTCCATCAGACACAGTTCGCACTTTAGTATACCCAGCTAATTCACTTGCATCACTCGTCGATGCAGCCAGTGGTGCGATATTTGAGTCAATAATTCCATTGCCACTGCTCTGAATCAGATCAACCGAACCACTAATGATAACATAAAAGCGTTCAATGGGTCTTCCCTTGGCAAACACTATTGATGCAGCTATGAGAAAAGGCTAACTAGATAAATTTACCATAAGAGTTAGCTGAATATGTTTGAAATAATGTGCGTTCACAAATCTTTTTGCGAAATTCCGAAGTCATTCCTGCAAAAGATGGGACGTCTTTGATTAAATCCATCACAAGACGAATTCTCTTTTGCTTGGCAAATTCAATCACACAAGGCCATTGCGATCGTTGAGATCGCTTTTTTAATACAAATTGCACTGCTAATTTCCAATGCTCACGAGCACGTCTACCACAATAATTACAATGGTTTACGATAAAAATTTATACTCAGACTGATTTCTAGCACTTAGAGAACTTGAATGGTCTTGGTGACCATGTTTTACTAAATGGCTGTATGCATCTTTGTGTAGTTTAAGCACCAAAACTGGAGTAGCAGCCACCTAAAAACCATTAGAGGGGTGCTTTAGGATTGTTTCTACTGCAGTAGATGAACAAGTTATTCCAGGTGCGAACAAAGCACATTCGCCCATGATGTCACCAGGACCAAGTACAGCTTCAATTTGACCAATTCTATCTCGATTTGTATCTGCAATTGACTCAAAAACTCCTTCTTCAGCAATACTGTTGGCATATTAAGATTATACCAACATATCGTTTTACTTGGAGGTGGTGGCTTTGTAGGATAATTGTATGATTGCTCGCATGGGATCATGTGAACTTGAATCGAATTTTCGCTGAGGCCGTGAACGCCAACTTCGCTGTGATTTCAATGGGATGATTTTCTTACATCCTCTTCTACTTTAGTTAAGAATAGTTTAGTATAGGATCATTACATATACACAGGTTTGCGGAGTACGAACAACTCAATTGATCCAGATAGTATTATGTACAATGCTGCCCAGTGAATCATTATTTTGGTTAGAGTTTATAGGGCAATACCTTGCTCTTCTTCACCTTGTCTAAATACTAAAAAATGTTAGCCCAACTCTTATTGAGGGCACATACTTGTTTCATTGGCGGCATAATTTGAAAAGGTGAATGCTTGATTAACCTTAGATTGTATTGGCACGGGAAACTTGTCTTTCCATCCTGCAGCAACTAAAATTTGGGCAATCAACTTTTTGTTTTCTTCCGAGCCATAAACAGATAGTTTCGGTGCTGTGAGGCGGTTTATAGTACTAGAAGATAAATTAAATTTTCATTGTTTATATGCCATGCTTACACTCTTTCAATTTCATCACGTATTTGTAAATGGCGCAAATGTTCAATATCTTCAGCTAGTTTTAGCACCGAAGGTGATTGACTTTGTACAGTTCCCCATTGTATGATTCCTACTTTACCATCGGATAATGCAATAGCCGAATGTGATTGACGTGTAAATCGTTCTTCTTTGCTAATTTTTAGAGTACCAACACAATCACCCACTGATAGCATGGTTGTCGTATCAGTGCTATTCATTCGTGTAATTTTTTCAGCAGTACGATTAGGATTAATTGAGAATAGATGTTGCTCCGAGTCACGAAGAGTTGGAGAACCAATTAGTGGAAGTTCTAAACATGATTAGTACACAATACAAAAAAATAGTTTACTCCGGCCCGAATGTAGCAATAAGAATGAACCACTTAAAACAATGACAATAGCATTTGGACTGCACTCCTGTTCTTCCCATAATAATTGATTGTTCTTGATGTCAACAACCTACTAACAATGAGTTGTCTTCCATTGATATGTAATAATTACCTCCATGCCTTGCAACAATCTTAGAATTACTGATGTTGGTATTGCACGTAAGAGTTCATTGTGCTTGAGGTAGTTGGAAAATTTTTCCAATGTTGCATTCATGGCATCTTTTGGTTTTAAGCTTGCATTTTCAATAATCATTCGAGGGTTGTAAAGGATGAATTCGTCTTGATGTTGTAATAAACCATTTACAAATTGGCTAGGAATAACAAGCACGGTGGCAGTCACTATACCTAGTTTTGTAAATTATATTAGCAGTAAGATAATGAGTACAAACCTTTGTTCAGGTTACGGCTTACAATATATGTCGATTGACAGTGTGATTTTGTTAATATTGGTACGTGGCCAAAAGTACCACCAGGACCTAAAGAGCCTAGAAATTGACCATATTTATCATAAATGTCAGCTCCAAAGCCCATGCTTGTTTCAACTACTCCATGAAGCTTCACACGAATAATATTACTTTCTTTGCGACTCTTTTTTCGAGCTGTCAATCGATGAATATTAACACTGCCATTTAGCAGGATAAACATGGATTCGCTACTATATTGCCAATTTAGTCTGGGATTTTTGTACCAGCGTACGAGTGATTTTGCTCAAGAAGAACGTCACCTGCATTTACAGAGCGTAATGTGGCATGTTCAGCAATGAGTTGCATTGCTTTAGACGAAAATTGGGATAAAAACACTCGAGCTTCACTTCTGACCAAACATGAAATTGTTCGCTTAATATGCACTACAAATGTGTTAAATATATTGTATACAAAATCATATTTGTACGCTCGGAGCGTTCATGAGTTCTAATAGCTAATAATTTAGCTAATTCTGCTTCTTTATCTGTAGATGTGCGATCAGTATCACTATTTGACCACTCTTCTTGAATAATTTGTTCATAATCACTACGCATTAATACAATTGTTGCCACCTATTTGATTAGAGTTAGAAGTGTCTGAATGGTTATATTATACAGGAGAGATGGCTCGTAGAGTTCCTGATTGTACAGCTCCGTAATCTCGATCAAAGGCTTGCTCCCCGAAAAATTCACCATGAGCAAATTCACATAACCCAGGACCATATAAGTCCTCAGCATCTTTATATGATATTGTTGTTATAATGGACTCGGATTCAAGTTTATACAACTCCGTTGTGTTAGCTATGTGCAATTGAACTCGGCCCGACACAACCACAATAAACTTGCCGATAGTTTCCTCTTGCAGCAAAATTGTGTCATCAGGGTAAAATGTTTGAATTATCTAAAGAAGCTATAAGTTGGAGAATAAAAGTTTGGTACCAGTCGGGATGATAATTTTTCAATAGCTGGAAGTGGTAGGCATCGAAAGAGTTGAAAAGTGCTGAGAAGATCACATAGTTTTGCAGTATCGTCAAGTGTACGTTTATTGGGTTCACACTGTACAGGATAGAGATATTCGGCAACATTAAATCGTGGATTCTCATGTTCTAGAATTTTCAAGTACTCAGCTTGAGTTATCATAGCTATTTCTACAAGAGTTATAATCAAACCATTGTCCAGGATATATTGTTAATTTTACTTGCTCTTGATTGAGCTAACACGGTATATTGACGCAAAACGATCCCTTGCAATGCAGTCTACAATACTCGTTTAATCACGGCATATACAAATAGTTTACTTGGCCAAAGTATTCACCAATACTTACTGTCTTAATACAGTCTCCCAATTTACTAACATCATACGATTCATCATCGATATCTGTAATTACTTCAACAGCGTCTGGATTTTGATATAAAGATATCACGCCTTCAAGTACGATATAGACTGCTGCGAACGGAGTTATACGTTCACCTTGATGGTACACGACTTCTCCATCATGTAGTTCTTGACATTGTAAATTCCAGCATAAATCTACTTATTAAAGTCATCATAATATATATCTTTTAAAGCTTACATATCTTGGATGCATACGACAAATGGGCAAATATAACTAAACTTTGTATCAGCTCCATCTACAAGCTATTTAGTCAATTCTTAATATTAAAATCATACCAATAGTTTAAGATCTGCATCAGTGCGATATTCTCGTCTACAACAAATCTATCATTTTCATTTTTGTATAGAAAATGTACAATTTGTTATATGCTCTTTCAAACAAATGCCGTTTAGCTAGTGACCATGTAGATGGAGTAAATGGTACAATAATAGCTTCACGATTGCTTGCTTTTATCCCAACATCACCGTGATGCGTAAATGTTCGTATACAAGAAAGAAGACATTGTATTTTTTTCCATCGTGCAATCGCCGCTTCTCGCGCCATTTTTATCTAAAACTGTTACTTTAGGATAAGTCCTAATTAAGTCAATTAGGAAGTTGCACTATTTAGCTCGCTTCCTAATTGACCAAGAAATGGCGCGATGGCTGATGATTGCAATGAGTTTAGCGGCAATTGCGACCATAAGTGAAGCAAAAGGGAATCGTTATGCGCGTGTATGAAGGGTATATGCTTCATAAAGCTTTATTAAGTGTGTAGGTTGATCGTAAATGGAAAATGCAGAAAAAATATTGCACGGAGAGAGATTGTAGCTTACTTGACAAGTATACGAATATGAATTGCGTCAATATGTGCTTGTCACCTACTTGTTATGAGCGAGTTTATGCAGAAGAACCTGTACGATGAATGGATGTATTAAGGTGTTTATCTATTGTAGCTCGAAGATGGCGAAGTTGATGATTATCGATCATATCGATTTGTTTCGTGCCTTCGTAAAGAGTTTCTAAAGCCTCGTGCCAAAGATGAGTTGTAATGTACATGTTTAATGCCGAATAGGCCACAATGGCATCAATATATCAACACTTTTCTCAAACGATATGAATTGAACAGCATTGACAGGCATTGCTCGAATCAAGCATGGACTTAAACCACGAAAGAAACGACGTACACCGCCTTCTTGGAACAGTTTACGAACACAATCATACACACCATTGTACACTCGATATTTTGGATTAAGTGCATCAGCTTGAATGACAGATTTCACAGTATCAAGAGGAAAACTGATGCACCAATACATTAATCCAGCAATTGCTCCGGAATAACCATACAATTCCAAATCTGTAAGCTGACGTTGTATAATTGTTTGGTTCATGAGTAGTTCTTTTGTCTTTCCATATGTAAAGAAATACGACGTATTGCCGATCATTTCACGAAAGCACGTTGGAGCATATCCACGGTAAAGTCCCTATACATTACTACAATCAATCATTCATCATTTTATAATGACAAACATGTCGAAATCCGTATTTTGTAAAGATATATCGTGCTTGTTGTAATGTTGTGAGTTGACTTGTATGTGTCTATTACATGATCATTGCATTTATAAGAATCAAGCCATTACCTGCATGCGAATCATTGTAATTTCAAACGGTGTATACAAGCTTGCTTCAACCATTCCCGTACACGATGAAGATGCTGTTAAGACAAGATTTGGGTACTTTTCAGTCGAATCCAATGCACTTGTTGGAGTATGGAAAAGCCATTTAAATTGAGCCATTAATCCAAAAAGAAATGAACATCCGATAGCTGATCGTGCTACTTGTGAAGAAGCTCCTCGATACAATGAAAGAAATCCTTCAGTTTTCACTGCTTGAACAAGACATTGAAATGGAGACACTGC
>JNBS01001743.1:0-11713 GCA_002081575.1 Thraustotheca clavata | reverse complement strand
GAAATCACAGGTACTTCACTTCTTCCCGACAATGTCATGACTGAACGGCACTACAAACAACGTTAAATCCCATTCAATCTCTATAAATGTTACCACAGACAATGGGTCTTCTGGTGTCACATGAATGATATCTTTAGTTGGCATGGCAGCTTCACTAACCTACAATTTCACTCAAAACCTCATCATGCAGCCTCTCCACATACAGCCAAATCTTTCCACGCAGCTCCTCGCTTGGCAATGCTATTGATAATGTTGTTTTGTGTCAATAATCCAACTACTTTCTTGTCATCATCCACCACAATCAACGTCGAGGAGTTGGCATACGATGCCATTTTCTCCACAGCAGTCATCAACGTCGCATTCTTCGGGATCACACTCGTAGCTTGGTTACGTGCATTGGCTGCTACTTTAAGTAGATCCGAAGCAGACATATCCCCAAATCGACGAACGCCAAGCACGCGATGGACGCGGATGGCCGCCCTTAGCATCATATCACGAGTTTTGACCAATGAAGAGTATGATCGTGCTCCGATTGGCCGCAAAGGGACGCAACTTCTGTTTGATTGGCTAAAAGAAGCTACTCTGAGACATGTGCTCATTTTGCAATTTGACGGACACGCGAGAAGTGATGGAGAGTTGTCGCTAGAGAAGGAATCGTGTCTTCAACACAGCAAGATAAATGAGATAGTAGATTCATTTCAATTAGTGTTCGATCGTATCAAGGACGTAATGATGAATCTTGGCTTCATCGCTGTCAAAATCAAATTGACCGATGATTTTGTGACCTTCAAGGAGAGATGGAAGCCAGTATTTATCGTCTGACCACATTGACGAGTAGGGAATCGCAGAGTATTGATACCATTGTGGTCGCATTTCTTCGGTCTCGGTGGGGATACCAGAGTATTTTGTCACTTGGTAGACATGAACGTGCTATTGCAACATGTTTAGTTAGGAAGACGATGAGGAATGTACCATGACTTCGGGTTTGCCTGTGAATGTAAAGACCAGAGTGCCTTTGTCTTGCATATCGGAACCGTGGACAGTAATGTTGGCTTCTTCGGTCATTTCACGAGCTGCTGCATCGGCGACAGTCGGATCACTTGGTTCGACTTTGCCGCCAAATCCATTCCATTTCCCAGCACCAAATCCACGTTTCTTCATACCCAACAAGACCTCATTGCAACCATTTTGATCTCGTGTGAGGAATGCAAGAGTGTAATGCTTGATTATAACTGCGTTTTGGAGTGTGCTAGCGACGTGCTGGGTGGCTGACATGATCAAATATAAAGATGTTGACGTGGAAATTGGTAATGAAGACTCGTGGCTACGAATGACCTATGTTAATGTTGGTGAAGAGGAATGCTTGTTGTGCAGATGTTGAAAATGACTCCAAGCACCATTTCCATTGACAAAATACCATTTTGTATGTGAAATCGTATTGTTCTCATGGCACTTATACTTAACCATACCTAATTGTATGGCTAAGCATCAATTGGATTGTTCAATACCAACATGGATGCAAAATCTCAATATTGCCTTCATATTTGCACAAGAATATCTAAATGATAAAGCAAAATCGATATGGTGTTAAGGTGCATTGACATACTTAAAATCCACAATAAAATCAATGAACAAAGTGAACGCTTGAGATGAATTGAATGGGTTTTCATTCATTTTTGAAATCAATGTCTACTTGTACGACGAACGCTGAACGTTAGCCCATTTAGAGGCAATGTATTCACCAAAAGACACTTGATCAAGACGATGAGTTCCATCAACAAGTGTATTAAGCGTGGAATCAATACCCTTTTGACGATCAACTGTTGTCTTTGGTTCAGGAATCTTGGCATCGTAATTTGGATAGTAAAAGTAGACCATTGAATATCGTTCTTCTGTTGTATTTTCACTCACAACACGATGGACAGGAGATACCCATTTGCCTCCTGTCAAGAGTGATAGATAATCGCCACCATTCACAACAATTGTGCCAGGGACATAGGGAACATCAATCCATTCATTATCATGAAAGAATTGAAGACCACCAGTGGGATCTTGTAAAATCAAAGTTAAAAATCCCCAATCAGTATGTGGACTAGAGCCAACATAATTAGTCTCACTGGCATTTTCTACAAATTATAAGCCATGTTCCATGAGACTTGACACATACTGCGAAGTTTTTCATAGGGAAAATAATGGAATGCACGCATAATGGAAATTGTGTCACCCTTTGTCGAATAATCCCCAAAATACGATTTCGATTGTCCAAGAGCTAACGACATGTTATTGCACAGTGTTTTAGACACATCCTACGTCATTCTACAAAAGAAAACCCAGGTATTATCACTTACAGTCAAGTCCGTAAAATAACTTTGGAGAACAGAGCGATGAGCAATAGGGTATGCAGTAGTGCTGGGCCATACATTAGCCCCTTGCAATGGGTTTTCTGTTGGCTTTGATGGATCCCACTCGTATCCATACGAGAATGCTTCTTTGACTTCAATTAATTCACTACCACTTTCGCCACCAAGACCAATATAGCCTCGAATAAAACCATTTCCCGTATTAGGACGTTCACATTTCTTCTTTTCATCAAGAGGAATCTTAAACACTTCATGAGCAGCTTTCATTACGCTCTTTTCCTTTTCCAAGTCAATGCCATGGCCTACTCAAAATTAATTTCTACCATTGATTTCGAAATACCTTTGACATAGCAGCACCCATAAGTAGAGAAAGCTTCGTTCAAAGCAGAAGGAGCTGTAGAAGCATTATTTAAATTTACTACTGGAAGCGTGGCCATGCCACGCACACGCACACGCACACACGATCGCCGCAGGACTCGAAGCATTTTCACTTGAATTTCAACTTTGATTTGGATGGTCTAAGATCTTATTGGTTAAAATAATCGAATGCGATTGGCAATACCTCGGATTTTAATTGGTTCATTCTAAAAAGAAGACAGCCAATCAAATTGCTATATGTGACAAAGCTTATTGACGTGACGTGGCAGCATAGAAAAATAGTACTCAAAGTTGGTGTAAAAGCGGTGCAAAATGAGATTATTGGAATGGAAAGAGAATAAGTTGAGACTATATTGACTCGAAAATTTAAAGATGTCAGCATTTTTTAAGGCGAAATTCTATTGTATCATAAACGTACCCAACTGATTGATGGATTGTGGGTTAAGTCCATGGTGGTATTGACTGTATGTGAGCATTCTACATAAAATTTTCTTAGTATATTGCTACTCCTATCTTGTCAATCCCTTTACAGTGGATTCGGGTTAGGATTTCATAGACAATTAGAAGTTAAATCTATTTAAGATATCTCTCTCTCCCTTTGAATTAAATAGTTCTTTTGTTGGATATATTTTAATAATGTTTAACATAAGAATGACGTCACGAACAGTCCTACTTGATGAGAAATAGTCTCAGTCCTTGCGAAGTAGAATTGCAAATTAACATTTGACAGTGCTGATGATTTGGAACCACCCAAACGGAACAAGCATATTGCATTGGCAAACTTATCATAGCCAAGCCCTTACCAAACCAATACCTTGCCAATGCAGCAACCCAATAGTTAGAAAAATTATTCATATTGCTTCGTCAACACGTGCTTTAATATTTTAGCTACAGTAACTTGAGCTGAGTTGTCAATAACCATTGTATCGTGACCTAAGCAAATTTTTAAATTTTCGCTGCTCAAGTTGCAGTATATAGATTTCCATCTATATATGTAGCTTCTAACATAGATAGCTTGCAATCAAGTACATCTTGAGTTTTTATCCATTTTCATTGCAGAGAACGTTTAGAATTAGTCATAGACTTAATCAGTCGGAAACATAGAAGCACAGTACCTGTATGTATCAGATCATTACATATAAACAGGTCCACTTTGCACTTTCATAAAATAGAATTATTATTCAAATATTTAAAAAAAATTATATATCATCGTTTTCAATATGTAATAAAATACATTAATATAGAAATAAAATAAATAAGTTTAATTTATGAAACGACAGGGTAGATACACTTATCTTTCTGAGATTACATTTGTTTATGCCTTTGACTGCTTGGAATTGTTCAGTAGCTTATTTAACATGGAACAGACAAAAGACTCTTCTGTTGGTAAAGTTTCCTTCAATGGATCAGAAGCTTTAAGCTCTCATCCACGGGAATCTCTAGTTATGCTAAGTGAATATCCTGAAGATCATAAACCTTCTCGTACAGATAGCGTGGCACCATTACAACACAGTCTAATTGATGTTTCCGAAGCTGCTAAACGTAATCGTGAATCGACAATGCGTGGAGAACCATTTTTGGTAAATGATCCATTGATTTCAGATGATGATGCAAATCTATTGATTATTCAAGCTAATCGTGTCCCTGATGAATCAAAATTATCATTTGATCGTAAGATATTGAAATTGAAACTTTAAACTAATTGAATATGCTAGAAATTATGAAGAATATTAAAGAGCGACGATACTTTCAACAGCAATTCGGAAATATTCAAGGCCAAGCTGGCATGAACCCTCGTACACTCAAGTTTTCACCAAAATATGAAGCTGCGTATGCTGATTATATTCAAAGAGATTCCATATTACGAGTTCGATTTTGCTTTCTTTTGGGAGCTGCTGCATTAAGCTTTTATGTATGGTATGATGCTGAACAATCAACATATAAAGCTACTGCAAAGATGCCATTTTGGGAATTTGCCAATGTCACTCGAAAGGATATGCTTGACTTTTTAAGTATTCTTGGACCAGCTTCCTTTTTACTTGGAGCTCTGTTGACGATTGTACCTTGCCTCGTTTCCAGCTTTCGTCTAGAACGTCTTACATTTATCGTATTTACTATTGTGTCACTCACACTTACCCTTCGTAAACCTGTGGGTCGCTTTAAGGGACCAGTTTTGCCATTAGTCATTTTATTGATTCCAATATTTGGAATCACACGTATGCGATTTCGTTTAAGCTTCATCTTGGGTTGGAGCATTTTTCTCACGTATTTTACTATTCAAACGATTACCAAGCACCAAATGCCTGAAGATGTGTCTAAAAAATGGGATTCGCAATCTGATATTATATACCAAACTATCAACTATGGCATTAGTGTAATCGGTGGTATGGTATCTCATTATCGTCAGGTATTGTTCATGTTAACTATACTTTCTCAAACAACATTAGGAACTACTTCGTCGTCGCAATTTTGCTTTGAAATTACCATTCACTGGATTGACCGATGATGACATGGAACCGATGGTACTTGAAAAGTTTCGCAAACGAATGCTCATCCATAGAACCACTTTAAGCTTCAAACACAAAGAAGTAGAAGACATGTTTTATCGTCATTGGTATTTAATCGATCCATTTCCATTCGAAAATCCCAATGTAGCATCCCTGCATGTTGGAGTCTTTCGTACAATTCGATTTGCTATCATGGGATTAATCATGGATCAAATCATTTTGGGAATTCAAGATTACAAGTTGCTTTGGCTTCCAGGACATCGTACAGAAGCAAAAAACACTCTAACTCCTGATGGTTCTGCTTATGCTTATTATGGCTCATTGGTTGCTCGCTATGGCATCATTGTCCCTTGCTATTTATCCATGGCACTTTTCATGTATCTCATGGGCCAAGCCTTTTATAGGACATGGCTACACAAAGATGAAGAAGTGACAGAGTTGGAAGAAGCTATTGCAATTGAAATTCAAACTCCACGTAAAGTTGACTTTGAAGATGTATCACGTTGGATTCAAACCCGAGATCACGCGAAGAAGTGGAAGGATGAAAAGATTACTGAAATGCTAGCTACCAAAGGTGGTTATGTCAAATATGCACAATGGTACTCTGCTATTGTTATTATCATCCATGTCACGTGTATGGCTTTATTACTTATTTGGATCACACGGAATACAAAATCTGCTCAAAATGTCTACTTTATGGGCTTTTTGAATTCTTTATTATTTCCACATCGCTCAGGGTTCCGCATTCGGTTTATCTATGCCACCACCACCACAGCGATCCTAGCTACTGTGTTTATTATTGTATTTGCCTGTGCTTTGGCACCACCAGATAGCTCACATGCAGTTCAAATGCTGTGGGTTCAGTATACTACATATATCGTAGTCGTCGTTGTACTTGGGATGTTTATTTCCCATGAAGAAGAGTCTTTACGTCGCACATTTTTTATTCTTAAGTCTCTTCGCACTCTTGAATTCCGTGATTACTTTAAAGTTGTTCTTCGTGTCCAAGGATGGGTTCGCAATAAACTCAAGAAAAAACTTCATGAAGTTCGTCAACGCCTTAGTGATCTATCGGATGTCCCTCTTCCAGAACCAACTCCAGTTGTTGTATCTAATGCTGCTCCTTACATGGCCCAAGCCTCTAAATATGGTGTCATGGCTCAAGGATTTAACTGCACAGCAGTGCTTATCGATGTCATTACGTCTAGCCTTCAGTCTTAGGTTGACAATATTAATAATACTCTTTCGTTTTTGCCATTTTCAAAATGGAGTCTATATGTCTATACTTAACTTTGCTAAAAAATGATGGCAACAATTCAAATTTCATTTTTCATTAAGAATGGCAACTCGTGCTTTCTATTTGGTTTTGCTCATGATTGTTCTCTGTACAATGGTTGCTCCATTTGTACAAGCTCGGTTTGATGGTCCTCGTCAAGCTCAAGCTGCCCGAGATGGATTTTCACAAAGTATTCATGATCGTAGTCGTCGACGCATGGAAGAGCGTGAACGTATTCGTAATTCACAAGAAGAAGCCTTTTGGAATCGTAGAGGTTTATAAATCGTAATTCAAACGTGTTTTTAAGAATCTGGTGATAGATTATTTAACTTAAGATGGAGTGGTTCGGATGAGGCATTTCTTCATTATAAATAATGATTCTATAGTAGGTTTGGTATTTTCAACATTAAGATAGATATTCACACTTCAATGTTGCTTGGTATGGCATACTTGATTTATCATTGATTAGACATCTAGAGCCTGTAAAGATGTACTTTTTTAGCTGCTAACAGCAGCTATTTAAATGATGTTCTATTGATGTTTAAACTCATCCGAATTGCTTATTTTTGGCAATACGACTACACCTTATATTCTGAGCTTTACACTATACCCCACTATTATTACCCCACTACACTATCTCGTTGACTCTATTATTCACACGCAAAACTTCTTCATGTAGCTGAGTGATAACATAAATATAGTTTTTGTGTTGTACAATGAATTTGTAGTACACTCAAAGTATTTATTAAACACAGTTGATGCTATGGGTAAAGTAAAGTTTAAACTTGTCTTTCAATCAACAGTTGACAATGTTAATAATACTCATTCTCCATTTTAAAATCCATTTTCAAAATGGATTGTATCTAAAGTTAACCATTCTAAATTCATCACTAAGAGAAGATTATCATTATTCAATTTTCAATCAGAATGGCAACTCGTGCTTTCTACTTGTTTATGCTCATGATTGTTCTCTGTGCATTCGTTGCTCCTTTTGTAGAAGGTCGATTTGATGCACCTGGTCAAGCTGCTCGTGACGGACTCTCACAAAACATTCGTGAACGTAGTCGTCGTCGCATGGAAGATCGTGAACGTATTCGTAATTCACAGGAAGAAGCCTTTTGGAATCGTCGAGGTCTATAACTTTTAATACAAACTCTGTTTCTAAGATTGTGTATTATGTGGCGATGGACTACTTTACTAACTCTACAAGTCCATTTTAGCTTGAGGTTTAACTTGGCGTTGACGAATGCGATTTTGATTCACAGACACTTCTTGACGCTTCAATGGTACATTCCACCAAAAACGAACATAGCCTTCACGCGTAGCAAACAAAGTATGGTCTTTACCCATACCAACACCCTTACCAGGATGGTATTTCGTTCCTCGTTGACGAATGATAATGTTGCCTGGAATCACAGCTTCACCACCAAACTTCTTCACACCCAAACGCTTAGAAATCGAATCACGACCGTTCTTGGTCGAACCACCAGATTTCTTACTAGCATGACGTACAAATCCCAATGCGGGAGATGCACTTGGCATCGTCAAGCTGCGGAGGAACGCCAACGACATCTCAACTCGAAAATGGGACCAAAACCAACCATAAAAAAATCACATGTTCTTATATCCAATTTCTATACAAGAACATATCAAAATGTGTTCTTCTATCCAATTTTGATACAAAGAACAACGTTTATATTGTATCTTGATACAAGAACATTTAGATCCGGTTGTTATCCGGATAATGATAACTGTTGATTTTGGCGCGCAATTTCGTATACATGATGAAATGGAAAGATGAGATGATGTAAAGGTGGATGATAATGACTGTTTATGTGTGAAAGACGGGGCGATAGAAACAAAGGAAATGCAATAATGCAACGAATGACACCATTTGGTCGAGAGGAACATGTGGTGTAGATTTGTAAGGCGATTTTGCAACAAAAACAGGAAGTTGAGCGTCGAGTGAGCGTGAACATCATGTATAGACTTGCGCTTCGTTCTGCATTACCATTGTCATCTGCAATGCGCCGTTCTGCTTTGCGACCATCAGTACGACATCAAAGCACGTCTTCCAGTGCTAAACCGTCTATGTCGTTTGGAAAATTAGTTGGCCGAGTGGGTGGAGCAGGTTATTTTGTTTTTGCAATAGGAAAATCATCAATTTGTAGGCATTGTCTTGATGGCTGGCATGCAATTATACCATCTTAATAATCCTACGGATGAAGAGATTTTGTTTAACCCAGCAAAGGTATTTGATCGTTTGCCAAGTCCAAAGACAACTTTGGAAGGTGGCATGGCTTCGGAAACTCAAGTATGTGACTAAAAACAATCAATTGCTTATTAAAATGTAGTACATGAGCCTTAGTGTGATTCCATACCGAGGTATCTCACGTATTTGGGGCTTTGTGAACGATATTGAGCTGTAAGTTGATATTTATCAAGGATCGGGTTAATAATTGCTCTAGACCAATGTGGGCTCGGGAACCTGTGTATAATGCATGGACGTACGCCTTTGATTGCCAACTTCATGAAATGAAGTACCCACTTAAGGAATACCGAAACCTTGGTGAATTCTTCTCTCGACAATTAAAGGTACCATTTTATTCATGACAAAAATATCATTCTTTTGACAGGATGGTACTCGCATTGTTGATCGCGATCCACGTGTAATGTCCAGCCCTGTTGATGGTCGTATGGCGACAATTGGAGTAGTTGAAAGCTCAGACGGAATTCCAGTTCTTGAACAAATTAAGGTAAAAAATCTCTCATACAGCTTGATTAATGAATTAACTTTAAGGGAGCTCGCTATCGCATGGATGAATTTCTTGGTTCCATCCCAGATTTCTTCAAGGAAAAGACCCCAGGAAAGCGGTAATTGCAAAACCTTTTGGTCAAAATTTAGTGCATTATAGATTATACCATTGTGTAATCTATTTGGCTCCTGGCGACTACCATCGAATTCACTCTCCAATTGATTGGAGTGTCGAAGAACGTCGACATTTTCCTGGCAACCTTTTCCCTGTCAACAAACTTGCTGTCAACTTTATCCCAAGTTTATTTACTGCTAATGAACGTGTGGCAAGTACTAAATAAGTTTACCATGGAGATTTATGGCGCTTTAGGCACTTATGGGTCGCTGGAAGTATGGATTTTACTCGCTTACTGCAGTTGGAGCAACCAACGTTGGCTCTATTGGTATTGACATGGAACCGGTATGAAAAGAATGATCAAATATCTTCTCATGTTGGTAGGATCTTGTGACGAATTTAAGCAGTCAAGATCGCCTCAGCGGTACATGCTTGTCCAAGGTGTACGACCCACAAAACCTTGTCACTCGTGGTGATCAAGTTGCTCAATTTAAGGTACCCAAACTCTCTTCTCACACCACTCTTACTTTTTATTTGTAGTTGGGTTCGACTGTAGTATTGGTATTTGAAGCACCTGAAGACTTTGAATTCACCGTCCAACCCGGCGAAAAGGTTTAAATGATTCCACTTTATAACTTACCAATGCATTAGATTCGCTTTGGTCAAGCCATTGGTCGATTCACCAAAGAAGAACCTGAAGAAGAATCCACGTTCCCAAGCACTGCTGAATTGATCCAACATTCCTCAACGCCATCTCGCTCTTACTTTGGTGAAGTATCCCATTTGCTTAGTACAGTGTTTGGAAGTGCTATCCAAGAAGCTAAACTTTCCCACGAAGAAAACCTCACAAAGAGTCGTGAGAACCTCGGGCCTGCCTATGACAAGAAGACCTCAGCGTAAAACAGCATCTGACTCAACTTAGACTTGATTCACATTACCTCTAACCAATTTTGTTGCTTCACACTGCTGCTGGGTGTACTCTGCTCACATTTGCATCTAACAAACTCATTCGATGGGTCGTTCTTGGGCGTCCAGTAGCCCACTGCAACACAGTTTGGATATTTTCTCCAGTTTTTGCACTCACACGAATGATCTCAACATTGGACAAACTAGCAATTTGATCAAGGCAAAGCACAGATCGAAGAAGAGGTAATGGTAATGCATTTGGTGCATCTCTACAACATCAATTCAATCTCGTATCTTTATGAATTCTTACATTTTATTCAACACAATACACGCTCCTTTCAATACCATTGCGTCATTATGCAAAATATTGAACAATTCCATTGCAGCTGTAGCTAATTGTGGTGCATTGGTCACATCAATCACAAACTAATTCACTTCCATCATCATTCAATTATTATTTTCTTCTTACCATAAACGCTTCACACTGAGAATAATACGCTTTCCACATTGACAACATTGGAGCACCAACTTCTCTTATTGTAAACGTACTTCCGGTATACACTAACGTTTCTTCTTCAATCCCTACATGTTTCCCCATACATACACTAAAAATTTCGTTATCTTTTACCTGTTGTAGGCATTGTAAATTGTCCTATGGACATTTGGGACTCAAGTTTTTCTTGCTCTTTTCGCCGCATAAAGAATCCCATCGATGCAGAGCCAAAGAGAGGTCCATGCTTGGGCTTTTCCTCCCTGCAAAGCAAACGCAATCGACGCAAAAGTACCGTCTTTCCCGCACCATCCATGCCCACAACCAAGATCACACGCATTCAATCTCTTCAACACACTGCAAATTCAGTACCAAAACGCCTACAAAGAAAATTGTAAAGTGAAACGTCTAAAGATATAAATTATACACTTAAACTCTTAACCAAGTAAACAATTTTATTTTGTTGTAAAGTGAAACTTGTCATTTTTGAATTTGACGCGGGCAACAGACGGCAGACGATGTTCGCAGCAGCACTCAAGAGCGCTCTCGAGCCAGGAACTGGAAACAAGTTTGTAGTGGTGTTGAACGTAGTCTTATTGGCACTCTTTGGGGTGATCACACTCACGATTTGGTCGGGAATTGAAGACTCCGTGCACATGTACGTGTTTTTGTTCTTGGCTTTTGGCCTCACGCTCTCCATCAACTGGTTTATCGTCGAAGCACGATCACTGGCAGCAGAAGGAAAGCTAGATTTGGGCTCAAGTGACCCGAAAGCGAAAGAAGCACTGCAAAAGACGGATTAATTGTTAGTTAAAAAACTCTTCACGATCACCATGAGTCGGGGAACGAGCTCGAGCAATCGAACGATTTAATAGATCATCATCTTCATCATTGGATGTCGGGGAAAAAGATTCGCCCGAAGAATC
>JNBS01001742.1:4089-15055 GCA_002081575.1 Thraustotheca clavata | reverse complement strand
CAGGAATTTCGAAAGATGGGTAGTCGTAAGACGAGGCTGCAAGCACAATTGGTAGCATGAGTGCTAGAAGCTTTGGATTCACCATGGTTTTGGTTGTTTGATGTAAAAATCAAAATGAGCACATATCAATTTGAATTAGTAGAGATCTGAGATGAACTTAATGGCATAACACAGCATAAAAGTGCGACAGATCCTACATCTAACAAGTACATATGACTGACTTGACAATTTGACAATCTCGTGGCTCAGCCGCCTTGTCTTTGATTTTACCCATACAGCAATTTAACTGCGCAATAAATGACATTCTGTACAATTTATCCTCCCAAAAGTTTCAATATTTGCGCCACATTATGTGACAAAATGGTTAACAAGGTATTATTCACTGACGAATTTAATGTAGATGCCAACATACGTTTCTGTTTAACTGATCACTCCACAGGATGATGATAAATCTGCTCGATATTGAACTTGTGGCATTAGTGATTGCACCGCCAATGTCATTGCGAACTGCGCAAAGCACACATGGCGCAATTATTTTAAGTATTAAAAGAATCAAACTCCTCCCGGCAGGAAAGCAGGTTTTCGTTAGGTTAGCGTTGAAGCAACCAACTTTAATTGATGAGAAATTAGGATATCAGCCTATTGTCTATGCGTTCATTATTGCTTTAAGCGCTTAGTTTGTGATTACTATAAAGTATCATGAAATCTGAACAGTTCAATTATGTTGTACTCAGAAAAAGACACCAAGCAATTATCGAATTGTTGAGACACCTGACAATTAACATGACAGACGGGCAATGAAGCGATTAATAAACCAGAACTTAACGAGTAGACACTGGATAAGCCAACTTTAAGCTATATTGCATAAACCACCCAAGTAGACTCTGCTCTGGTGACACAAGGCCATCGAACACGAGTGACACAGAAATACACGCGTCTATGTTATTCATACGTTTAAACAACGCGATTCATTTTGAATTGGGCCTCACATCCAACAAGTGTCATGCTGCATAAGGGGCTGTTTCTATCACTTTTGTTGGCCTCTGGCATGGCCGATAGTACTTACGACTACCCATCTTTCGAAATTCCTGCATTCGACCTTGACAATCTCTACGATGCTGATACCACCGCTTTGCTCACTGCTTTGAAAACCAACGGTATCATCAACATCAAAAACATCCAAGACTTTGACCATGTCCGCTCCTCATACATGGAAGCTGCCGCCAATTGCATTGCCAACACACCCGACTTCCCAGAAAAGTTGCTCAAGACTCTCCGTGACAATACCATCAAGGAGACACTCAGCACCAGTGTACAACAAGGTGTGGCAGCTACAGTCGCCAAACAATGTCCTGACTACGCTGCCTTCTACGCCAAGTACAGTGCTCTTCTTGACCTCGAGACTCTCAAACTTGCCAACATCTTGGATGCCTACTCCAACAACTCACAACTCACCGATGTCGCCAAGAACGGAATGCACTTGGATCACTTCCATGCCTACTCCAACCCTGATGCACCAACTTTTCTACAATCTACCACCACCAACTCGACTGTCGGCACGGACGACTTGTCGTTAGAGATGCATGAAGATAGTGGCATTTTGTTGGAGACATCCGAACCTCTCTTCTTTGATCGCCAAGCCAATCGTGGTGTCGTTGCTGTGGAAAACCCTGACAAACGAACGGGACTTATCATTGAACTACATGGTGACAACAATCGCCGCGTCCGTCCACAACTCAAACGCGACGAGCTCACGATCATGATCGGTCAAGGTTTCCGTGACTGGGGATACTTTGGCTTGTCTTTGCCGGCAGTGAACCACGGTATGATCATGCCTCGCAACGCTGCCTCGTCGGTAGCGCGTGGTTTTTCGGGTCGTATGTTGTTGTTGCATGGCCATGCCAAGATGGCAAACACGGGTTTGACATTCCACGAATATGGTCGCTCAATCACTCGTCATTTGATGCAAGAGGATGACTCGGTGGTGTCGTTGGCATGTCCAGTGGGCCGTGTATTGACAGCAATGGATGGTGCTTGTACGCTTGGTCTTTGGACACCAACTGACAAGTGTGGTAAGACAGCGGCTCAATGCATGTTTGATTGTAACAACCAACACACGATGGACAAATGTCAAACTGATGGATGTTGTACTTATCAAGGCAATCAAAACAATGGCATTGATTGTTGGATGGTTTGTGTTGCACCATTATCTCCTGATGTTTGCGCTGTTCAACAATGCAGTGGCCAAGCCATATCATGCAAGACACCAGCAACGAAGTCGCCAAGTCCAAACCCCGCACCACAGCCCGACCCAACTCCTGCTCCAGGTCCGAGCCCCAACCCATCACCTCAACCTAACCCAAGTCCATCCCCAGGGCCTGCACCCCAACCCAACCCCACGCCAGCACCTCAGCCAAATCCAAGCCCTGCTCCAGGTCCTTTTCCTAGTCCTTCACCCCAACCTAACCCAAGTCCAACTGCGGGGCCACAACCAAATCCATCTTCAGGTCCGAATCCAAGTCCATCCCCACAACCTAATCCAAATACTACTACAGGGCCATCTACAAGTCCCAGATCAACTCCTGCTCCAGGTCCGAGCACCACAAGTACCCCAACACCTAACCAAACTACTTCACCAGGCACGCCCACAACCACACCTCCAACTTCAACAGCATCAACAACAGCCCCAACAACAACAAACGGTGCCTCTACTTCCCCAGTGACTATTGAACTGAATGCAACTACAGCTCCAATAGGCTATTCAACTGTGTCTGTGGAGCCCATTATCGCAACGGATGAACCAGCAACCACAGCTCCTGTTGCAACAAAGAAAACCAATGCACCCGCCACTGCTGCACCATCAGCAGCATCTACGTACATTCTAAACAGCGTCACCATTTTGGCCGCTATCGCATTGCTAATTTAATAAGGCATACCATATTCATATAGAAATAACAATCGGCCAATTTGGTCATTAAAAAGTATCAACAATACATTTTTGATACTACAACGATTGCAGGAATCAGAGAATGGAAAATCCATTCGTCTTTATAAACGTTAGTATCAGAAAATCTATCCAAAGAGTCTTGATTCAGCTACATTTATTACGTTGATAATAATTGTGTTGAAGTCAACACATTTTTCAAAACAGAATTATTCTAAAACAGAGTACGATATATAGTGGATAGCATACAGAATATAAACTCAGTATTTACAGCGTTTATAAAATATAGTGGATGACATCCAGACAGTGTTCATACAAGATTATATTAGACACTCAATGTGAAACATTGTTTCATACAGAAAAAGTGCGTAATGGCTGGATTACACAAGGCTGATGAATGGGTTGATTTTGTTGATGAGCTTCGTGTACATGGAGAAAATGGTCCTTTGTTCAGTGGAATCATTGTATATAATGCCCAAGGTCAAGTTAACCATGAAGAAGGTTGGTTTACCCCTTTAAATGCTCAAGCAAAAATGAATCTTTTTCATGCTACAAACGCATCAGGATCAGCAACAAGTATTACAATGGACAAGTCCACCTTTCATATTGTTCAAAACACATTTGGTAATATTTGTGCTGTGGGTCCACACCGTAAAATAGGTTTAATCACTCAATGCTTTAAACACGGGGTTATCGCTGTAGTCTTTCAATGGCCAAATACTCTCCAAACCACATTTGCCACAATGGAAGCTTTTGGCCATCGTCTTCGTTTTGGATAGTTAATATTTAGTAATACATTCAAACTTTAGATAAATTTCTATACATTAGATAGTTTACAGCACCACATCTTCCAGAATAGGTTCTTGGTTCTCTTTATCAATCTTTATATTGGTATATAAAGTGTCCTTAGCTTGTTCTTGTTGAGAATGTCTTCTTTCAAGTAGTTCTTCAGGGTACACCACTGCTCGAGTGCCTTTATCTTGATCAAGTGCTGCATACATCCAACGATAATCTGTGGGCATTTTCGTGTCATGAATTTTGAGTTGTGGTGTTGGTTCCCATAGTAGAATTTCATCATCTTCATCAGAGCTATAATCACTAGCAGTTCCTGGACTATCAAATGTTTCTAAAGGAGATTCGCCGTAAAAATGATCACACTCTTTTGGAGTCATGCAATGGGTTTTTGGTGGTGGGGATTTTAACATTGACGTTAATGCAGTAGAGACTGCATTAAGCTTTCGACGCATCCAAATCGGTGTCAGGCTCATTGAGCAATTGAAAATGACACAAAAATTCAATGAATCCATAAACACGTTGTTTTGTGGAAAGGATTGTTTATTATGATTTTTTCTTGTCTTTATGTTTGCACCTGATACAGCCATGGTATTGAGCCAGTGCTACGTTGGATTACATGGAGATTGCTTGATTTCAAGCACAATTAGCACCATTATGATCATCATACATTTGTAGCTGCTTTATGCATGTTTTATTGACAAAATGTTTCAGAAGAGGCTCTGTTGCAAATCCTCGAGGTATGAATCACATCAAGCTACATAATGCTCTCGCAAACTCTACTTTCTTCACCATAGAGTTTCTATTATGTAAAACCACATTATGCATAAGTTTTAGGCGATAGATTCATGCTTTTGCAGAGTGACATAGAGGGAGGAAAGTAGACACTAAGCACATAGACCCTCCGTTGCTGTTTCTAGACAAAAGACATGAAAGTAGATTATCAAAGTTATCATGATGACTGGAGTTTTTCAAGTTGATTTTTCAGATAATTTCGCGATACTAAACGCAGAACAGAGCCTCCACAGCAAAATACATTTCCTGTTTGTGTTGGATCATATTTCACAACCCAAATGACAAGAGTATTTGCCGAATTTTTACTATCAGGCACAAAACTAACCATTGCTTTGTATCCATGAAAAAACCATCCTTGATTCTCAATCAATTCATAATGCACACTTGCAATACGATCGCTTTCATTGCCTTCTTCTGGAGCAGCTACGACACTTAGTTTTTCTCGTCCTTGATGAGTTTCTCGCACTTGTCCAACCTACAGCCTCGAAAGAAAGCATTTTAACACTGAAAAAAGTACCTGCAATGGTAGCTTAGAGCCCCAACACTTCGTAGCCCATAGAGCATACGCTTTTGCAGGTTCTACACGTAGTAGAATGCTTGCTTCAACGTCTTGACCATCTTCGAGTAGGAATTTCTCTGCTTTCGCTCTTTCCACGTAGCGTTCCATTGCGTTATCATATTCAACAGGTTACTCGTACTTTTCTCTGTCATTAGCCCTCCTCCTTGCTTCCTAATTTCTTCTATATGCTATAAACTTTGATCTAATTATCTCTCATCTTCATCTACTCTTTCCATTCTTCTTTTCATATCATGGTTAATCTTATTACGAAAAGGTGATCTTTTTAACATCCCTTTAAAACAATTAATACATCTCTTTAAAAAAAGATGCATAGTTACTTTAATATCTTTGCGCTATATCATAAAAAGGGGTGCCGATCACACCACATTAAATCATTAATTAAAGAAAAGGTGGTGTTGGAGAAATCACTTTACATTGAAAGTTTGTGAGGATACAATCATTTTCAATTTTGATCAACAAGATGTCATACGATCGTAACAACGTATTTGCCAAGATCATTCGCGGTGAAATTCCAAGCTACAAAGTATTTGAGACTGACAACGTGCTTGCAATCCTTGATGCCTTCCCTTGTACTGCTGGTCATTGCCTTTTAATCCCAAAAGTTGAAGGCTACACGAATATTTTGGATATGCCAGCATCTGTAGCTGCTCAACTCTTTCAAGAACTTCCACGCCTTGCAAAAGCAGTACAAGAAGCATTCAAATGTGATGGTATCAATATTGTTCAAAACAATGGAGGTGCTGCAGGCCAAGTAGTCTTTCATCCTCATGTTCATGTCATTCCTCGTTATGAAGGTGATAATTTGATCCGTTTGCCTGGTGGAAAAGAAATGATTCACAAGACTGAAGCTCAAGATGTACTTTCACAGATTCAAAAGTGTCTTTAATGCATTTATAATCTTAACAATTTGGAAAAAGAGATTGGGTTGGTTGTTCAGTTAAAAATGGTGTTGGACCATCAATTGACGCTGTAGATCCTTCAAAGAATCCTTGCATACTATTTATTTTTGAAAAGAGTAATCGAAGCACACGTTCACGTTCTTCCCATGATAAAGATCGTAAATCAACTTTGTCTTTGCATCCAAATGATGCATTATTACTAGGTAAAACTGTGTTTTTAAGACGAGGAAACTTTAACCCACGTTCTGCTGGGGTCTAAAGTCAAATTAGACAAAATAAAGTTTGTTGAACAATTGTACCAATTTTGCATCCTGACGCTTTTCATGTTCTGCAGCCTTTTTACGTTCATCCATGAGCTGTTCTTTGACAATATCCAATGAATCCAAAAAGAATTGTTCAACCTATTCATAATGAGGATCTTAATATGAATCAATACTTGCATCAGTTCTTTGATCTAATATCGTTTGTGCTAATCGCTTCATTGCACGAAGCTCTTTATTTTTTAACTTTAAAAGTTTACGAAGACCATCAGCATCCAAGCTTACATCGTCCAGCTAGAAAAAAGTTAGTTGAATAGTTTGCTATTGTATAACATACTTCTTTTTCAGTTTTGATGGTTAAAGCATGTTTTTCCTTTTCAAATGTACTTACAACTTGACAGAGAGATTTTTCTAGTGTTTTTACTTTGGCTTGTAATTGTCTTATTTCACGGGTTTGTCGTTGACCATATTTTGCATATTCTTGTTCTTTGTCAGCATGCATTTGAACTTCACATGTTAGCGCTTTGTTTTGATTGATTAATTTGTCTTTTTCACGTTGTAATTCATCTGTCATTTGCAATTGAAAGCGTAATTCTTCACCCATTCGTTTATTGTCAGTGACTATCTTTCGAGTATCTGCATCAAGTATATTTCTTGCATCTTCACGTGATTGTTGTTTAATTTTTTCAATTCTTTTTTCAGTGTCTTTTTGTGCACGAGCTTTTTCCTCTAAAAATTTTCTTTCCATCATTGCAATAGTTTCTTTATGAGCAGTGCGTTCAGCTTCTAAAGTCTCTGTCACAGTGTTCAATCGTTTTTCCAATACTTCACGCATATCTCGAAAAATTTCCAGTTTGGATAAATCTTCTTGTGAAATTTTAAGTTTAGAAGATAATGTTGATTCCAATGATCGACTTGTTTCTTTCAATTGTTTAGTATCCATATCATATTTAACATGCCACGATTCCATATCTTCAGTATGCTTGGATTTCGTCTCATTCAGCTCTTCTGTTAGCTTTGCAGCAATCTAATTCTCATTTTAATCCAGTTAACATTATATTTGTCATTACTTTTTCACGATTACCAAGTTCCCGTTGAAAATACGCAACGAATTCATGCACTTCTTTTTCACTTTTTGCATGTAAAAATCGTAAATTTTCATTCTCTGCTTCCAAGTCTTCAATTCTCTTCATCAAAGCCTCTGCTCTTGACGCTTCTACCTGCTTATTAAAGCTCTCAATGTCTTTCGGCCCAACGCTCATGCCACTCAATGTGTCTTTCTACTCAAGATATAAATCCTTATCATTGATTGGTTCATGAACTAATACGTCCTTTCGACCAATAAGAGCTTTCTATTTTTAGATTCCTTTCATTGATTGGCTAATTGCTTTTGATTAAAGACATTCGATTGGTTAAAAAGAAAAGCATATCTTTTTAACCAATGACATTCACGTCTGCCACTTTGAGCAAAACGATTGGTTAAAAAGAAAAGTATACTGGAATCCAAGAGTAATGGGCGGAGCAATGGCCGATGTATCGATGGACAATTCCATCTCCATGAGCATTCACGTAAGAAATCTTGTGCATGAGACCTTCCCTGTGTTTGAGGCATTGGCTAAACGCAGCAGGACCACACACCCAGCAGAATTACGCCCCCATGTGCTCGCAGCTTGTAATCAATATCGTTTGGCCATGCGAAAATGTGCCAACGAAATGGACATGAAGCAACTAGAAGAAGAAGCAGATTTGATTCACGTTGTTAAAGCATCTTTAGCTTTGTTGCATTTGTGTGAAATTGTGTACTTGGACTCTTCACATGTATGTTGAAATTGCCTGTGCCATTGTATTTATTTCAATGTTGTAGGACACAGTATTAGCTTATGCATTTGGTGAATGGATTCAAGAACACTATGGAGCAATGGATATGGAAGATATGGAAGCAACCTTCTTTCGATTGCAAACTCAACTTGGCTCAACTATTGTGGGTGATTTACCAGATACATATTGGCCAACTATCGTTCAATTGATTTTGGCTGGTCATGGTCGTAAAGCTTGGGAACTTTTAAGTTTGTATTCACATGCAAATTACTCTCTTGAACAACTCGAACCTGTTCGTAATGTATTGATCAATATGCCATTTCAATACCATCGACACCGTCAAGACTTACCTTCCTGGCCAGCTTGGCATGAAGCTTGTTTGGCTCTTAATCAAAGTGATTTGACCAAAGATGTTCATTTCAAAATGATCTTTCAATTGCTACTGAATGGAAGTGAAGCTGCCAATGCTCAACCTTGGTATTTGCACACCGCAGCTCGATGTGTTTTATCTGACCCAAAAACTCATCTTTCTCGCACAGCTCAATGCCTGCGTCTTGTTCATCATTTACATGCAGCTTTAGCCCCTGAAGTACTTGGACCATTTGAGCAGATCGTAGTTTCTCTATTGGAACTTGATCTTGGTAATGCTTTGGATGCTATTCAACAACTTAGTACTGGATCGTTCCCTTATTTCCCAGCTCATCTTATGGATTTGCTTTCACATGCTGGTCATGTTGAACGCAATGAAGCTTTTATTCTAAGCTATGTTGATTCCCTTATGCATTCGGAAGACCCAAATGTGAACTTGTTGGTCGGATATTTAGAAACTTGCCCTGCTAACGGCGGTCCAGTGCTTTTATCACTATTAGAATCTCAAAGTGAAGCTTGCACCACAGACTTTATAGCTGAAAAGCTAATTCTTCTTGGACAATTTTATGGTCTTGCTCAATACATTGCAAAGATTGCTCTTGAACGAGGAGCATATTGGGAAAGCAAAGAACGATGGGGTACAGCCATGACTTGGTATCTACGAGCACAAGATGCTACTTCCATCAATACTCTTTGCGAAAAGAGTTGGTTTGCACCAACTAACCTACTACACCAAGTGGCTGATGTACTCGTTGCATCTCATCAAACCAATGCAACAGCGGTCACAGCATTTACCACAGCGTATCATGAACTTGTTCTTGTGTTTAGTGACTGTGCAAAACTTGCTGAAAGTCACCACCCAGCACTTGCTCAAGTCCAACAAGAAGCAGCAAAACGTATTGGAAAAATTTGCCGTGAATGTGATATTCCTACAAGTATGTGGCCATCGGTGTTGGCTCTCGTAGATCAATTGTTGCCATTGAATCCTCCAGTTTTTACTTCGTCCGACTTGTATGCTATTCTACAAGCAATTCAAGATCAAAAACTACGCTTTTGTCGTATCACGGAAATCAAAAAGAGAGGCGAAGGTGCCGCGGTTGCAGCCAGTATTGGAGTCCAAAAACAAATTGCACTTTGTCTTGCCAAAGCTCTAGTCTTGGACGTATAAAGAGCATTACTATATAACAATTGCGCGAAATAGCGTATATGACATCTCTTTGCTGCAGTTTTTATAATGTTCATTTTCTCTTCATTTAACACTCGTTCATGTTTCTTAGAAATGTGTCTATAAAGAACATCATCGTTGAGTGTGTTTGGTTAGAAACATTGACACTAAATCAACCTACCCTTTGTTTTAACAATAAAAATCAATTAATTCTTGCTGCGATTTATTCAAACTTCCTACATAGTATATGCTTTAAAAGGGACTTCGTATGGAGACTATCGAATTACAGTAGATATGAACTAATATACCAAGTTATGGGTATCGAATGAATTAGAAGAACGAGGTTGGAAGATTGCAACAATTTGATCACTTTTAGACTTCATTCTCACCTATAATTCAACTCGATTTATTCAATGAGTTTGTAGTGCAAATTACTCCAATTTTGATTGATTTAACGTTGCACAATCCCGAGCATAATACGTTGAACGATTTTGAAGTGTTTGAGTTCTACTAAATTGACTCGTTTTGATCAAATTTTGTTTTGCCACAAAATGATTTATTGGTTTCTAGGCATTACAGCCCTTTTGGCGATAGTAAAATACTTGTTAGCCGAGTGTTCATATTCGACTCAGACTACTCTTGCTGCCGATGAGCATTGCTTTCCTTTTATTCTTTGTGCAGTTGACGAAACTTGTAAGCTACAATCTGGGCTTGATGAAAAAAATTCTTGGTAACGGGATTGGAAATATGAAATACTATCCCTTGACAAACTTGTAAAGAACTTGTGTTATTGTGGCCCTTATTTTTCTGTAGAAATATTACGGACTCGCAACAAGTTAGTATCAAGAATATGGTTTTGCGAAGTAGTCTCACTACCTTGTATTATGACCATGCCAAGGTTGAAATTTATGAATTCTTCACAAATATCACAAGCTTGGACCTAACAATTGGTAAAGTAACACCATGGCCAGGTGTTATTGATTTGTATGTTGTGTTAATCGGACTCAAATATATAAAAGTATTCTTATAGGCGACTTGTTTCATGCCCAAATGTGCCTATAGCTAGTAAAATCAATTGACCAACAAATTTGAAATCTTTGTAACTTATACTTATAAACTTCAGCTAATCCACAAGACTAGGGTACTGGAAGGCAGTAAATTGGTTAGTATTCATCAAAATTTACCAACAACAATTACACAATTGTATGTATCACAACGTCAAAACGAGGACATTATTGTGATACTGTAGTTCTTGTATGCACAATGAAATTGAAGACCTGAACAACGTACCCAAAAATATCACGATTTTGTACTGCTATTATTCCACAAATACTCTGAAAATAC
>JNBS01001740.1:0-27197 GCA_002081575.1 Thraustotheca clavata | reverse complement strand
TAAACAAAAATCACCGAGAAAAGCACCACCAATTTTCTGAACGTCAGGTGGTTCACTGGGTGCCCAAAGTGGACTGATTGAACACCATGAAGTATTCAGCATGGAAAGTATCAAGAAGCTTTAGTGCTCTCATTGATTATGGTGTGCTCATGCATCAACAAAATGACCGAGTATATGAAATTATGCCCAAGTACACAACTATTGCTGCATTTGAACAGCTAAACCTTGATATCCACGGACTGCAAAAACCTCGACGAAAACTCTGGGAAGTCCAAGCAAGTATTCCAGCCCATTTGTCATTACCTTGGAGCCTCACGGCAATGCTGATTTACTAAATATGCTATGTGTCATTCATTACACAGAATTAAAACATTGGCACTAATTCAATTAAGCTCCACAATTGATGACGTCGAGGGTATTGTAAAAATTCCATTTCCATTCATCTCTGCAGTAAATATTAAAATATGCAAGAGCCTTACTCACCAAGAAAGATGACAACAAAAAAATATTTTTTGCCAAACAACTATTTCATCAAAATTAGTATGGCAATTCATCATATGAGACACAAAATATCAAAATCAGTCCAATTTCGACCATTTTGATTAATTTTTAGTTAGCTATTGCGTTGCACAGATAAAGTAGTTATCTTTCATTTGGGCCTTTTAGCAGTCTCGTATATGCCCTACTTCTAAAGTTATGACTTATCAAAACGTGTCTTCGTTAGATTTTCCCAATTATAGAAATTTTTGATAATTACATAATCTGAATCGTCTTTTTGAGTTGCATGCAAAACAATCACTTGTTTTAAACGAAACTCAATACACTTTGAGAAAATGATTAAAACTGGAGCTTTCAGACCAAAGCGGTGAATTCGGATTGATGTGGTTTTGATTAAAAAATTCGCTTATGTAGAACACAAACATATGTTTCCTTGCTATTAAAGTTTGTTCACAACGAACAAGCCTTTAAGGTAAAATAAACCGAAATACCTACAAGATTATGTTCTCGGCAAAGAAAAAGAGTGTTCGTGCTATTTATACGGGGGGGTTACCACAAAAAGGGATGTTCTTCATAATAAACAGAGAACTGGAGGCAAATGAGGGAATTGAACATTAAGACTGGGTTAGAGATACTGTAGTACGCTACGTAAATATGAAGTAAATTGTTCAGTCATGGTTACATACCGCTAAGTCATCCTTTCGTTGCCTACCGCTTTTAACAATTCTTTTGTTATAAATATTTTCGTGGATCATGCTCTTGCGTCTGGTTTTCATCACCAGCTTCCATGCAGACATATTTGTGTAGCGTTAAGGAGCACTATTTGGAGAACTTACATGAATGAAGTAATTGTGCATTTGACAGTATCGAGCAATTTATGTGATCGGAAATGGCGTTTTGCTAGCAAGAATGGGTCTAGCAGAGCTAGAGCTTGAATAGCATACACATAAAGAAAAGAAACACAAAGTAATGTCTGTACTAAATAGATTTTTACATTTTTGTTTGTACATATATACATATCAAAAGCTCTTGAAGTCTGTACTACATAAGCGAATATTTATGAATCAAAACCGCATCAATCCGAATTCCGGATACCCGACTGCAAGTAACTTTGTTGTTTATTCG
This sequence comes from Thraustotheca clavata, assembly GCA_002081575.1. NCBI lineage: Eukaryota > Oomycota > Saprolegniomycetes > Saprolegniales > Achlyaceae > Thraustotheca > Thraustotheca clavata. The sequence continues at coordinate 25,574 of JNBS01001740.1, read as the reverse complement.
AAACAAGTAAACAAAACTGTATAAAATCAATTCCTCTGACTTCTACATAGCTCATCACCAGTTGAGTGTGTTTTGAACAATTGATGTTTTTTAAAAAGTGCTATTTGTTTTTTATATTTTTTCTCCAAATCATGATTTTTTGAAAACTTCTGGCCCAATCACATCTCTCATTTTCTCAAAAAGAGCAAAGATTGATTTTGATATTTTGTGTCTCATATATTCAAAATATCAAACTAACTTAAAATTTTCCATTGCAATTTGCAACATCATAAAGTGTATATAGTATTTATATATGAAAATTATATAAACAACACGATCTACGATAAATTTACTTCATTGCTATCTTTCTTGAAAAGATACAAAGGACACGAAAACCCATCAATTTCCGCTTTCTTGTACGAATCCATAAAATTCACTCGCACAACATCAGAATGTTTCGTAGTCTTGAAATCACGAAAGTCAAACAGAGCGTAATTCGAAGCTCTCAACTTATTTTCAATACAATCCTTCGTATCAAGTCTTTTCAGGTATCTCCTTTTTCGTTCACAAACCCTTCCCAGCACCAAACCATACCTTGACCTCGAATCTGCAGACCAGGAAATCCTATATTCTTGGATGTACGTGATTTTTGAATCACTTCGACTCATTGAACTAAGCTTTACGTAGCTGCACGATATATTTCGTCTTGAATTTGTTTTTCTCGGGACCTGAGTTTTTCGTTTGTCATAATTCGTTTTAGTCGTGACGTATTCAATTGTAGCACACATGCAACAATGTAAGACTTGTGATCCCAATCCGACAAGTTTTTAGGGTATCTAAACTGATTGACACCAAATATAATTGTAGACAATCATTGTTTGTACAATACGCCAAATTTGATCAAATTTGCAATAGCGGTGGAGTCGTCTGACGATATCTCTTTGATGATCAATTTTGCTGGCCTCTGCAACTTGATCCATAATGTTAACCATTTTTAATTTGGTTTCGTCAGAAATATCACGTCTCTCAAGTATGTTTTTGAAATCAAGAGCTGTTGTAATTTTGCACCATTCTGTAGTGAGAGCCATAAACTTCTTCAAACACAATTTTTTTCTATAGTGTTCACCGAGTTCGTCGCAATTATTAGCTCTCTGTAAAACTCGCCATCCAAATACTCCACCATTAGGTTGGCGACTGCAATGTGGCCCGAACTAAAATTCCAAATTAGGTCGTGAACTCATTACTTCAAGTCCTAGTACGAATGTACTTTGAATGAACTTTGGAATGGGTCGATGCGAAGTATCGCATTGATCGATGATACCCAAGAAACATTTCATGATGATGAATTATGGTTGAATATACTTCCAAAGATGTACTCATGCAGCTACAAAAGCCACCGAGTTGTTCTTTTCTCTAACATGGAATATACAAAGTTGACCAGCGCAAGTATATTGAGCCTCGCTTTGAGATTCATCCTCTTTACACAATTGGTTTGAGCAGTGAGCCAAGATTGCTGCTCACTCGTGAAGGACTTGATGAAATGATTGCGGACACCAAAGTAAATCAAGTCCGTGACTTAATCTGGAATTTAAGTTCGACCACATTGGAGTCGCCAACCTAATTGTGGAGTATTTGGATGGCGAGTTTTACAGAGAGCTAATAATTGCGACGAACCCGGAGACCACAATGGAAATACATTTGTGCTCTATGTATTTCGCAGATTTAGTCGAAAAATTCCAAATTGTCTTTGCTTTAAAAGGAAGGTATTGCTGTTGATGAGAGAGTCACTTAGGCGGAATTAAATCCAGTTTTTGATAGTAAGATTGATTCTATTTCAATTGTGCATTAATTAGCACTGAAAGATATGCACATTAAACACAAGTCATGGCGTCAATCTTCAATCGATGATATACAAAGTCGATATAACTCTTCAAGATCGTCATGTTCAACTTGCAATATTCCCACTTATTGATGCAGAGTGTTTTCATGTTAAGTAGCTACTTCGCTTGCAAGTTTAAGCATGAGAACGCTTGGATGACTGCTTTTATTTTGGTATCTGAGCCTCTACTGCTTTAGAAGTCACGATTGTCACTTTGCACCAAAAGATAAAAGCCTCAAGAAGACCTTGACAAGATCTTGAAGAACTGGTTCATTCGTCCCATTGTAAAAGCTACTGTTCAATTTTGTCGAGGATTTGGTACTAGAGAGTACACTTCGCTTCAAAATGTTAATACCTTAAGAATATCAACCAAGCTATCAGCCCATCCTATGATTTCGAAGCCCAACAAAAAATTATCTTTGATTTTTGGACTTCAAAATATGGTCAAATTGATGTACTATGTAGTATATTATTACAATCAAATTTGAATGTGAATATGATATTGTCAACCAAATCATAAATTTTGATAGCCGATTCTTGTCAAGTAGATTAGACATAATTCTTTTGTTCAAGTAGAAATATCTACTTCTAATCTGGTGAGCAATACTCTGAAACTTAAAGCATAATTGCATTGTTCAAATGGATTCCTAAGATCACCCTCATTTATCCATCAGTCCTACAACGTATTTGCAACAGTATCGTCATGTATACGAGCAGGGCCCAAGGATTCTCGACCGTCGAGTCTGTCGTGAGCACATTTTTGGGCTCATATGAAGTGCAGAACTTTCAAATGTGGCGCTTGGATGATGTTGAATACACAAGACAACAAACGCAATGGCGAGAAGACGATACAAGGCGAAAATTAGCTTGGAGACTCCAAGACATCGAAAGAACACGCCGTATTCAAAAGTTAGCAAATGAACGAGCTCTCATCGACACTCGGACAGAACAACTCGTAGCTATGGCTCATCTCTCTGTCATCATCGGGTACTTTGCTCGCATAGCTTACGTCGAATCACAGCTTCCAAAAGATGGCAATCCAATTATGCTGGCATTTCAAGGCACTTCAGCAGCTCTTGGTGTATTTTGCAACATCATGTGTATGATTATTATGGTTCTCATTCAAATAGCAGTCTCAAGGTATCTCTTTAATCATCTATTGTTTTCCCCCATCCTACTTTTAGGTTTGCCGCAGAAGAGCTCGAAAGTCTCTTACATCAAGCAATGCTAGAAGATCTCGATTATGAATCTCCATTTATGTCCTGGTGGCTATTGCGTTGCGAGAAGGAATGGATCCTCGCTCTTGTTCTCTTTCGTGCAGGTACACAAAATCTATCCAACCTAATCAAGCTCATTTTGTCCTCATTGTAGGTGCAGTCTTTCTCATGATTACTATCGCCTTACTTAGCTGGCTCCAATACAACATGAACCTCGGTGCTAGCATTGGAATCACTTCTCTTAGCATCATTACGCTCATCTACTGCTACTGTCGCATTGAACCAAGATACTGTGATGTTCACCATTTTAAATAATCTTAAATAATGCTTTTTATTCCTTTTTAATTGTTCAATGAAATACTGTAATATAAAGTATTTACTGTTAATTTCGTTATCCGGATAACTAGCCCGATCTTCCGGATGGGGATTTTATACAGTAGTCATGAGTGACGATGGGGCCGACATCGCAGCATTATCGCGGGTTCATCGACAGCGAATTCTGGAGGATTTAGTTACGTTGAGGCGTAATGACTTGGCATATATGAAAGCCCTTCATGCAAATCCTCTAAAGAGCTATTTTGTAAGCTGAAATACTCTGTAAAACACCTAATATGAAGGTGTAGCTCAATGTTGCATTGTTGAAGGAATCACAACTTAACATGACGAGTGTGTTAACAAGCGATCAACAACAAAAGAAGTACGTAAAGTTGATGGATAGAAGGGATAGTTATGTTGATTGTAGATGCCAGCAACTTTACTACTTGGGACTTAGTTTAGGCAAACTTTTGGAACTTACAAATGCATCACAATTGGCATTGGAAGGATGTCAACTCATGGAAGAATTAGACTTTTACTTTCTACCATCAACATTACAAAATATGGTACTTAAAAGATTGATTATATATCTAATACAACCAAGAAATTGGTTGTAGCAACCAAATCATCACTCTATGAACGTCAACAAGAAGCTATGAAAGAACCCTTGGAACCCCATCGTCCTGTGCTACGTAAATGGAATCAAAAACCAGTCTATCGTCGTCTTCTCACGCCAAATATCGTAGGATTCCATGATATTATTACTTTAATGTTGTTTTTAGTCATTCCCACTCGATTACAATCAACTTGTTGTATCTGCATGTGAAGTTCTTACTCATATCTACGCCAAGTTCATGGATGATGCATGCAGTCGCAATCAGTTTGTATTTCAAGCTGTCTTACGCTTTGATGAAAAGATCAAAGTAATCTAAAATGAAATACTATCATAGTGCTCACATGTGATGTAGAAATCTCTCTTGGAAGCTATCAGCAAACAACTTGCAGCTATTTCAGCAGAAGTCATTAAAGATGAACTCGCAGCTTTACGACTTAAATGATCAAAATATGCAAAATGGATTGAATATTATACGAGAATGACTCTGCCATCATCACGAATGTACATGATTTTGTTTTGATCTTCCAAAATCGTGAGCACTTTAACAAGAGCAGTCTTGGAAGTCTTGTTCTTCTTAGATTTCTTCTTGTTGAGACTTGAAAGAAGTTGATCAAATGGAATTTCAGCTTCTTCATCATTGCGCAATTCATGAAGTAATTCTGTCACACGTTCCATCAACGTATCATGACCACTTTCCTGGGCTTGTTGCGTGATTTCTTCATCTACTTGGGATCCTAATTCTTCTTCCTCACTAGATGCAATGATGAGGGAATCCATTTGGGACACAGCGTACATTTGGTGGTCTATCTTTCGCTTCTTGGGCGATGGTTCATCAATTGGTTCTTCATCTTCGGAGAGGAGAACACCTTCATCCAAGTCAGAAGCTTCATCGTCGCTGTTATCAATAGCATCGGTCTTGGGTAATACACTTTCATGGGAAGCTTCGTTATACAATGCAAAGTTCATGAGAGCCATGGCACGTTTAGCATCAATCAGCTCAATGTGTTTGCTTAGACGAGCTTTGGCATGAGCACTGGCCAAACGAATGAGTGTTTCAAGGGTACGAGCAGTGACTGGAAGAGTTCGTGCAGTTTGTTGGGAACGGAGCTCTGCGTAGCCTTCAGAGATAACATCAATTGCTGCATCCGTGAGAACTGGTTGAAAACGTGTCTTGGCGTAGAAAATAAACTTCTTTAGAAAGCCCAACGTAAGGACTCCAGTACCATTGTCTTTAAGATGGGAGGTCTTGGAAAGGTTGCCGTGAAGCAGTGGGTCAAATTTTTGGAAGATTGATTCGTTTGATTGATCATTTGAAATATTATTTTGATGGTCGGTAGAGCTCACTTCAAAGGATAAAGGAATGCCTTCTTGACCAGGAATTACATAACGATGCATACGTAAAACGTGATCTGAAATCATGCGATCAGCACCACGATCTAGTTTGTCCAATACGACAAACAAAAGATCAAAACGAGACAAAAGAGAGTCAGGTAGCCTAACATATCATGAAGATGATTTCCAAAGTGAATGCGTACCCAATATTTTCTTGGGGACGTTTGTTCTTATTGTATTGACCATAGACAGGATTTGCTGCACCAAGGACACTACACCGGGCATTGAGTGTAGCATGAATACCAGCTTTGGCAATGGTGACAGTCTGCTGTTCCATGACTTCGTGGATAGCAACACGATCAATTTCACTAATTCAGCCATAAACCTTCTTAACGATTTTTACTACAAACCTCATTTTATCGAACTCATCAATGCACACAATACCCCGATCAGCTAATACCTAAGGAAGTGGTGTTATACAGCAGTACTTATAGTAATATGTACCATGGCACCTGCTTCTAATCGTTTTTCTTTTGTTTCTGGGTCCATTGTTACTGCTGCTGTAAGACCAACACCAGAAGAACCACGACCTGTTGTGTTAACAGCAAGAGGAGCAATTGTACGGACAAAACGAAGCAATTGAGATTTGGCTGTCGATGGATCACCAACCATGAGAATCTACTTGGCATGAGATACAATGACATAATATTTTTTACGTTGATATCACCACGCAAGTGTGTTCCATTGTCTAAATTCTTTTCCACACCACCAAGAAGCTGTAGTAATAAAGCCTAGTCTTATAGTAAATAGGAATTTTTGAAGGAAATAAGTACTTGTTTGATTTCTGTGTGACCAAAAATGGATGGAGCTATGGATCGTGAAAGAATTTCAAATACGTCTGGGCGTTTAGCAAATTCACGGACATTCATCAAGTCTTCTGTTGTCATAACAATGCCATTAACTTCCTTGCCCATAAGTTGGATGTTGTTTGCGAGCAACATGGTGCGAAATACGCCAGATGACGTTGCGGCCTATACCAGAGTGGAATTTGCCATTTAAAAGGTGAAAATACGTTGGCAGAAGCCATAGCACGAAAGACTCCAATAACTCGAATACGATCGCCAGGTTTACATTTGTCTACGAGGTCTGATTCAACAATGACATCAGACGAACGTGGAAGTTGCCTATATAGGGCAACAATCAGCATCAATAAGATGCACTAAGCTGTACCCTAATGGTGCTGTTTCTGGTGTTTCTTGGATCGTAATAACTTGATAATCTTTATACTGGCAAAGCCCAAACTCAGTTTCTAGCAAGTTGCCATTTTCATCTTTGGTTGGGTAAACGCTAGTAGTTGGTATTCCTGTCAATGAAGTATGATCTCTGTATTCTCTTGCAGTCATCACATTTGTTTCCTTGCAGTAATGAACCTATACATCATTAACAAACTCTTTAATCATATCAATTCGTACCGATTTCACCACTTTAGGCCGCACTGCCGACACTTTTGTAACAATACCTTGAACACACACACACTGACATAAAAAGGTCGATACTAGGCCACGCGGTGTGATGAAATGTGCGCCAAAATCGCCTTCCAACCCGACCTGAATCTGTGAAATATCGCTTGTATTGACAGCCTTGGGATTATATGACGATTGGGCATGCAAGACAGCTTCTCGGACCGCATCTTGCAATGCTGGCAAGTAATCTGCAGGTTGTTGCAACAATCTCGTTACAATATTCGCTTCATCGCTTCCTAATGTACAATTTATCGTCTATTTTGCCAATTTCATCCAAACCTGCGGTAAATGCCGCATCGTATACACGCAGCAAGTTGAGGTCGACCAACAAACGCTTGGGCCCATGTACATCTGCATCTGCAAGCGCTCGTATCTTCTCTGGAAGCAAAGAATCGTCCGACTCGACGTACTGAAGAAAATAGTCCTTGTGCCGGCGAAGAGCGTCCTCGTTGACTGAGTCCATCGCGTTTGAATTTCTGAATGCGGGCGCAGAGGTTCCCGCACAATTTCACCCAATCCCAAACATCGGCATTGATGATTGGTGGATTTCAATTTGGTCGGTTTAAAAGTATTCAACCAATCAACGATAAGATACTAGCATAATTTTAGCCAATTGTCTTTCATATTTCTCACCAATCAAAACAAAGAAAAATCATGGATTTTAACCAATCCACAATTATTATCAATTATCCATGAAACCAATAAAAACAAAGATAACAACTTTATTTTAACCAATTAAAAGTAGTTTGAATCTAACGAATCAATACTCAGAAAATTAATGGATTTGAACCAATAAAAATGTAGTATGATTTTGTGTTTTTTCATGAATTGAACCAATCAAAAATAAGGAGAGAAAGTATTAACCAATCAAAAATAGTTTACATTGAACCAATAAATGATAAGAAAAAGTAGGAATTTTAACCAATTGAATTTGGGTGTTATCTGCCGCCTCTTCCATGATGATGACTGTGAAGAAGATGGATAAGAAGAGATGGAAGAAAATAATGAATAGAAACATGGAAAAGAAGAGAGATAGAATGTAGAGTATGTAGATTTGATGTGTAGAAAGACAATAGGAGGATAGGAAGGGTGGAACCAATCAGTTAGCGTTTGGGATGGCGCAAGACGAGTCGGCATCAAAGAAAGCGGCATTCTTCTTTGCTAAGGGTGTGCGATCGCTAGGAAATCAAATCAATACTGTGGAATGGGATAAATACATCCGTCAGGCAAAGGCGAAGGCTGATGCTACAGTGCGTAAAGTTAGTGGCACAACAATTGCATTGAATGCCGAGCTTCGACATGGAGAAGCTTTTTTACGAACATCGACAGATATGAGAAGCGTCTTAAATCGTGGAGACTTGCTTACGATGGCAAATGGAGATACATACATGGTTAGTCCTGATGAATACGATGCTTTTACAGCTACAATCATATCTCTACGAGTACATCATAGATTTCAGCTTAAATTCATCTTTATCTAGACCCCACGAGGTTATCATGTTGGTGTTAACCAAGGAGACTCTTTAACAATGTCAAGTGTACAGCACAATACACCGATAACTATGCCAAAAGTATCTGTACCTACAACAATGGGTGATGTCTTTAGTGCAGTTGAATCTGTTGGCAAAGGGTATTGAATTCTTGTGTACAAGATTATATTTCTTTGCTAGGGTTGTTGGTATTGTTGGCCTTGGTGTGCAGAAAGCAAGTGATTTAGCATCTAAAGCAGGAGAATCAGCTAAAGCATTTGAGGAACGAGCTCGTATATTTGAAGAACCAATTGGCACTGTAGCCAAACCAATTGCAATTGGAGATAGAAGTAAGAACTATTGATTATATATTGGGTTAAAAAATGTAGTGGTTCACGTTGCCAATGAAAGTTTACAAGCAGGATTTCCCAATGCAGTGCTGGAAGAAGTGCTTTGTGACCTTGAAGAAATCCCCAATTGCCTCGTTAGTCTTAAGCATGATTCTACGTATACAGAGACTACCAGTTCTCTTACTAATATCCTTCACCGTGGTGATCCAATTGTACGTATGATTAATAATAACCTTTAATAATTCTACGTTAGGTGATTCAAGGTGAACAGTTTAAAGTCTCAATCAATCCTGCTCGACGGTTCCATGCAACTCAATTGCCATTAGATGGACCTCGTATCGGTCCTTCGGTACTCTTTTATGCATATTCTATCGTCTCATTTCATCCAGGTTGAAAATGTCCCGATTTATGTTGCCAAAAGAACTGTGGTTTGCATTCAAGTAATACCCACTTTGCTTAGACTTTTTGTCAAGTACTTTTAGGTTCCACACTGCTTAGTATCGGTAGCTACTGGGTCTGCTGAAGTCACTTTTCTAACCACTCCAGTGCCTGGCTGGTTTAATGTTGGAGGCTCTGTGGTAAACTTTAATTACCAAAGTTATTTTGTACCATTTCCATAGATTATCGGTGGTGAACTCTATGAAATCCGAGACAATATTATATCTCCCCCAAGAACTGGGATTAGCGTTGAATCGGTGCCAGTGTACATTCCAAAAACACCTACTCAGGTTGATACTAAAGCTACGTTAAAACTCGGTGAGTCAACCATCGAGACGACATCGCCTACAAAACTTAAACGTGGTGATGTTCTGGTATATAATGTCCATATGCAAAATGTCTTAATGTGTTTAGCAAATTGGTGATATTATTTACCATGTTTCTATCAATCCCCTTAAACGATTGACAGCTACATCAATTCCATTAGACAAACCCAATTCAACAGCAGATGTAATCAATGGAACTTTGTTATTGTACGAAAACGCTACTCGAGTGCTCAAATGTGGAGATACTATAAAAATTGGAGATCATCAGTATACTGTTTTTGAAGACAAAAACCTTGTAAGTAATACCTCAACTCGAAATCTTACCATTGTATAGCCACTAACAGCAATTACAATCACACTTGATCACCACGTTGAACAAGAAGTGCCAGGTTCTTTTTATTTTGTACTTCAATTTTAACAAAATGTAGCTGGGGTACCTATTCTTTACATTGGAGATAGACTTCTTACAGCTTCCGAAAAAGCAGTCGCTGTAGCTCATCGAGCAGGAGCGTACAAGGTATGGAGCTTAAACTTCTTTTGATGTATTTCAAATATCTGTAGGCACCTGTAGGTGAATTTGTCTCGCTTGTCAAAGGCTCCAATTTGCTTTTCACCGATGGAGATATGCGTCGTATTTTAAAGCGAGGCGATGAAGTAATCTTTAAATGCTACCAAACATTCATGGATCTTAGATTACGATTGTTGGTCAAACATTTCATATTTCCACTGATCCATCGAGTTTGTATGCAAAAGATTGTATTGCACTAGATCGGCGGTATCATTCGTGTGTACTTGGGGTCTGATTGTGTATAGATACGATGGGCCAACATTAACAAAAGGAGTGTCTAAAGGTTGTCATGTTGTTTCGTTTGAAAAAGGAAGTCGCAAATGCTATACAGATATCGATGGCACTTCGATTGTCAACCACGGAGACCATGTTGTAAGACAACAACATCATTGCCCAGTGTTCAGATATAATTCTAGCACATCTGTGGGGAAGATTACATAGTGTCTGACGTGACTGGAACAACAATTACGTTTGAAGCTGCACGTACGAAAGAATCAGTGTTTGTAGAGCCCCATTTAGTTCCTGATTGTCTTGTTACTATTGAGACAGGTTATCTTTGCATTATGCATTTGTCTAATTGCTCCATAGGAAGTAAATATGCCACAACTACCTCCAGTTTGTTGGGTAAGATCAACCGTGGTGACATTGTCGTAAGTACAATTCTTCCACATCAAACTAATCGCAAAAGGTCATTGGAAATGAACGACATCGAGTCTCCACAAGTCTTTTTACTCGATTTACTGCTGATCAACTTCCTCTTGAAAATGAACATATTGGACCTCATGTTGAAATGGATGACATCTTTGTACGTAGATTTTCCTTGCAATTTGTAAAAATTTGTAGTTGGCTCCCTACGATGGTGATCTTGAAATCCGAATTCTTGCTTCTAATGACTCGAGTACTAACACTTTAATTGTCTTATCTCATCATGCTGGTAGCCTCCAATGTGGATTATACAATCTACAAACATGGTGATCGTGTAAGCGATTATCAACGCAATGCAGGTCGGGAAGAACTTCTCCGATCATCTTCAGCTAAACGAAAGGAACAATGGGAATCCCTATCAACAAAGGCCGATTACGTTCGTGAAAATTTCTTGGCACCAGGAGCGGAAAAGGTAGCAGGAGCAGCTATGGTTGCTAAAGAAAAATGGCTTGAACCCGGTGCTGAAAAAGTCATGGGAGCTGCCTTTGTTGCTAAAGAAAAAATCCTCGAGCCTGGTGCTCGTAAAGCTGCTGAAGCGGCTATGGTTGCAGGAGAAGCAGCAAAGAGCACATATGAAATGGCTGCTCCAGGGCTTGAGACTGTGACGCGAAAAGCTGCTCATTTTGTCTCGGATTTGAAATCAGGAGCAGAGCAAGGATACAACTCCAAATAAGCTATGCGTATGCAGCACACCACCACTATTAATCTTTACGAACTCAAATCTTTTCTCTTTCTCGGCCGTGGCCCTGGCTTGCTTCGAACAGCTCTACAATCAAGTCAATATTGTTGATAGTTGTTTATCTTGGACATACGGGTCTATAGCGGTGTTTGCAATTTGTGCTTCTTTTAGTTGCTGTAGTATCAAAGATGGGGCTTTCATTGTTAAATCTGGCTTCAGGTCGATTGGAGGTACAGCAACAATTGACATCCCTCTAAACAATAGTCAAATATGGTTGAAAGCAGAAAGATCACCTTGAGTATGTAACTTTGTGACGCCCTGTGAAATACCACTCACTAACATAGTCGAGTACATTCTTGGACAAACAATTAAGGACAGCAATAGCATGAACGCATGGAATATGATTTTGTTGCCATTCTCCACAACTACAAGTTCGAGCAACGATATTGACGAGTTTGAATGAATTGGATGGGGTACTGACAGTATGATATTGAGCAAAATAGACCTCTTGTGGTCGACATTCTTGAATTTCATATCTCCCCGACTCGACATTACGTTGAATCATAATAGTTTGTTGGTTTGGCAGCAATACATTGTCTGGTAGACTGCGTGATTGAACGTGTCGAGCAATGAATGTCTTTTGAATAGACAGCAAAAATAGATAGAAACAAGGTACAAGATTGCAAGACCGCATTAAACTACCAAGTGGACTTTTGGCAAATTCACCAACGCAAGTCTTTAATGAAATATCTTTGAGCAAAGGCCATCCTCGGTCAAGTACAGCTGCAAGAACCCAATGCTCTTTTGGTATACCTTCCAAATATCGTCCAAGGTCTATAATCATCCTCACAGTTTGATATTTGTAAAATGGTATTTGTACCTTTGTTAAGTCGCCAAAGAACTTGGAATGACTCCATATATCGATCCTGAAGTAAAATTTAAGCAAGAATTAACAGCTTCAATACCATATTCACACTGTTTGCCATTTGAACAATGAGGTGTTCTAACTCAGGACCAAGACGAGCAGTGCCAATTGTTGTTGCCAATAATGGTAACATGTGCTCCAGAGAAAATCGGTGAGGTTGATTTGGGTAGACTTGGCTAACAGCTCGAGCAATTCCTAACGCTAGATTGAGATATTAGAAGCATTCAATGGTGTACCTGGTGATCCGTCTGAAATAAATGTAGTAATTTTGGAAAGGGGTAATGAATTCTCTTGTAATTGTTGTAAAAACCAACGCCAATTGAGTTCATCATCAACAGGTACATGAGCCATAGCCAACAATATCATATCACTGTTATAATCACGAGTACTGACCATCAAAAGCATTCCTGCTTTGTGCATTTCCTACAATAAACTGCTTAGTTGTAATTATAATAGTATACATACTGTATTCATACTACAGGATTCGAGCACAAGTACTGGGGCAGAGTCTGCAAGCATACGAATCGCAGGACCAATTCCAAGTAAACATCGGCCATATTCATAAATCCCTACTTTGAAACAAAATTAATGAATGGTTTAATAAACTATGGTACCTGCAGTGTTTGAACTGGGAACATGATCAATGATATAAAAGCTTCCTGGGTTTTCAATCACAACTTTTTCAAAAAAAGGTCTCAAGAGCTGGTAGCTTGTGTCTGATGTTTCGTAAAACAATTCAACGAGCTTTCTCTTAGCTCGCGATGCCATCGATGCTGAAATTTGCGATCCAAATTGTGCCATTAAAATACCTTGAATATCTTTAAGTTTAAGCTCTTCTGGGTCTTTAAGAATGATTTGTTGACCAATTTCAGAATCAAATACACCAGCCAGCACTAATTCATTCGATAGTGTTGTGTTTCGTGTTAGTCGATTTTCAGTTGAAGTGGGTCTTTCATCGCCAGAACCAGCTTTGGCTGACTCTGTGCCTTCATTACTCTGTGGATCACTGGTTGCATTTCGATGGAAATGAGCTAGCTCAATGTCTGTCACGTGTATTTTGTTATCTTTATTTCTGTAGCCACTCAGTACAAATGGACAACCTACAATTTCTACATTAGATAATGTACAACACTTGTGATTCAACCTGGTTCACGACACTCCCATCGTTTGTTTCTTTTAGAAGAGTACTTGACACGAATTTCAAAGCCACAATGCATCGCTAATCGTTTTAATGCCGACGAAAGTTGTTTAAAATCAGCAAATTCCATTCTGTTTTGGTTGACTTTAATCCGAACAAACGAATTGAACGTAGATACCATTGTCATTGCTTCTGGAGGTACGACCTACGCTACATTTTAGTTACAATACTCCATTTTCAACGCTACCGGTGGCATTTTTTCTGCTGAAGTTTCTTCATCACCTATGACACCTAAGATATCTTTGAAATTTCTTCCACTTCCATACCATTCGACGTATTCTGTAGTATTGCAACACGATTCATTACTGTTGATGGAGGTACTGACAATGACACAGACATTGTACGTGTAATATAATCTGTCAATGCACTTGGATGTACAATGCGCAATTCGACTGCTTTCTTCAATATTTCATGAAAACTTGCCGTAGGTTTCTTGGGCACAACAGGAGCAGCAGCACTCTTCTCGTCTACATTCTCATTTCCACGTCCTTCCATCTTATCAGTCAATGGTTCAAGCACACTTCCATCATCTCCAACGTCCAAGTCATCACCCGCTTCCATCCTTGTTTCAACTCCACCAACACTACTTAAAACGGTAATTTTATTCTATTTTTATATTTTTCATCGCCTTATACTATATTTTTCTATCAAACATAAAAATTCGTTCTTTAAAATACATGCCAACCCAATTTAAACACAACTTCCCCTAGCGAATTCTTGTCCGAATTTATTTTTCATTATCCGAATAAAGTAGCGAGATCCGGATACGAATAGAAATTCCGGATTGTTTACGAATCAAGGTCGAACCAATTATCCGGACAAGCACCCTTTATCCGGATAACACTTGTTTATTCGGATGATGTGAAAAGAAGCAAATTGAATAAAATGGGAGACGAGGTCGAAGCGCTTCCACCAGGTTTGGAAGATCGTATCTCTTGGGATGATTTGGATAAGCGAAAGTACTATGTGATCGGTCCTTCTGTCTTTATCTTTGTGCGAGCTGCGGTATATCCAAGTAATTTAGTCAAGACACGTTTACAGGTTCAAAGTCGTACACGTCCATTGTATAATGGTACATTTGATGCATTTCGTAAAATTGTACGACAAGAAGGTTTTCTCGGCTTGTATAAAGGATTTGGAGCAAGTTTATTGAATATTTTCATTGGAAATTTGTATATTTCGGTCTATGAATTTACACATAAATTGGCAATGGAAAATGTGACGGTATAGAAACTCATTTTCGATAGATCATAAACGAAATGTAGGATACTCCAAGTACAGCAAATTTCATTTCAGGAGCGACAGCATCAGTTGTTAACCAAACAGTAATTGTACCACTTGATATTGTATCGCAAAGGATGATGATTGATGGCCAAGGTTGACTAATATGATGAAAAAATCTCATTTTGATGGTAGGTGGTCCTGATATGCAATCAAAAACTCGACATCGTACACAAGGATTAATGTCAATTGCTAAAGATATCTATCGAACACAAGGTGTTCGTGGGTTTTACAAAGGTTATGTGCCTTCTATCTTGACGTATGCTCCATCGTCGGCTCTTTGGTGGGGATCTTATGGTGTTGTTTGGCCTCATTACTATCGTTTGCTCAATTTTGATATTGATCCGATGTGGAGACAAAGTAATCTTTATCTTTATTGCCTTTATGCTCAATGTTTATAGTGATTGCTCAAGCTTTTGGAGGCGGGACTGCAGGGGTTGTCACCGCAATAATTACCAACCCGATGGATGTCATTCGTACTCGGACTCAAATTCATACACAATTCGGAGCAGTAGATACGTTCAAATATCTCATTAAACGTGAGGGGATTCCTGGGCTATGGACAGGAGCAGTAGCAGTATGTATTTCTTCTCAGTGCTAATTTCTTATTTGAATTTATAGCGTGTTATGGCCATGGGACCGTCTGGAGTACTTGTTATCACTGCTTATGAGCTTGTTAAGCGTCTCTCTCGAAAGACGCATGATGCTGTGCATGTATAACTCAAGAATAGAAGAAGAATATGAATCTAGTGTCTTACAAAGCTTGAACCTTTTGTACGACAGAAGCTTCCACTAGCTGCATGGCTTGGCTAAACATATCAGGGCCAACAATCGATGCCAATTGATTGAGTTGAGCACAGAGGAATTGTTTAATGTATGCGCATGTGATTTGGTTTGTTGCAGCATTGACTCGGAAGGACCACAAAAGACTTTTGCGAGACGTACTAATCTCAACATCATCCACCTCTGGACCATCTTCAATCACGCTAATGGCAGCTTCGAGGATCAATCCTAAATGCTCTAAAGCAACACGAGGATGGGCTACCATTAAGCTGCACAACGAACAAACCCACGTTCGTCGACGAGCTGGTCCTAAACACGGTTTTACAAAGGAGAACTTTATAGCAATGATAGTCATACCCACAGCAGTGAATGCTACAGAAAAGAATAACTTGAGCAAAGTGTCCACATATCGATTGACATCATTGTTGACAGCAGCAACAAAGAGTTGGGGTTCATGCAATGAAGCTGTGGCTAGTGCTGTCAAATACGAAATGATAACCAATTCAGGTTCTTGTCTAGGTTCTTCCAAGCACGTTTCCCAAAGACGATTTAATGCTTCTATCCAATACACCATTAACCAAATATTAAGTATATTTGTACCTTGAAGAGGGCCTAAACTTTCTTGTGGTAAATGACGATATAACTTCTCCATAAATCGAGCAATCTAATTCAATTTAACTTGGAATGGATGAAAAAGAGTTTACTGCGTGGGACATATCGGGCTTGACTGATCCAATAAAGCTCTGAAGTAATCTTGAGATATCGAGAGCATAGGTGTGCCAAAAAGTCACACCACCGATTGCAAGATAATTTTCAAAGAGTGCCATACCAGAGTGAATCTGTTCTGTGTCTTTACTTAAAGCTTGCACAATATTTCTGAACGTATTGTGCAAAAGTGGGGAATAAATCTCAACAACCTAAAGTAGACATTAGAATGCATTGAATTGCATAAATATTCGTACTTCAGTCAGTCGAATCCATAGAGCTAAGCCTTGATCCATTAAATAAACAGCTTCGGGCTCATCAGGATTTGTCGAGTATGCCACGACTGATAATACCATGTTTTGAAGCTCGGCATCTAAAGTTTTTATAAGAGAGACACACAAATATGAATCGTACCCAAAACAAATTCGACTTCAATTTCCATAATGCGACAAAGGAGAGAGAGAATTTTGCCACGAAGTAAATTAGCATCCGATGAAGCAGCAGCTTCCCAAATGGCTGGAAGTGGATCAATAATTTGGACCAAATACGCTGGTGCCATGCTGGTGCAGCACATGTGAACGATGGATTCAATACAACCGATGATTTTAAGACGAGTGTCGGTTGTAATGACATCAGGATGACCAAAGAATGAATATAATGCATCAATAGCTCGGGGTAAAAATGGCACAAAATCTTCACATTGAAAACCCCAGTCATTAACGAGTGACTCGAGAGTTTGAATAGCACAAAATTTGACTGTAATGTCAGCAGTTTGTCCGTCACTTCTAAGCAAATGCAACAAAGCTTCATATAATGGAATGCGAACCTACGATAATTCAATAGATTGCAATTGCATTCAAATACCTGGGCCGAAAGTTGAGCTAACCAACAACCAATGAGCCATACAATTCGCCGTGAAAGCACAGGAACTGATCTAATTGTCATTGTAGTTGGTTGTTGAAGGTATGGCACCAATGTTTGAAGAAACCACGGTTCAAAATCAAAACTTTCATGTAAATCGTACGATGCAAGACCAGCAGCCAAAAGCACAGCGTCAATATGCAAAATATCTTCATCACTTGCCATTTGAACAGAACTTAGACGTGCTGATGCAACCTGAATCATTTGCAAGACACACCTAATTGGTATTCTAAGTTGGTATCGTATAAAAGAAATAGTACGGTGTCAAAGTATCACGATGAGTTTGCAAGAGCGATAAAAATAATATTTCAGCACATGCACGAACCGAGTCCTCTGAAGATAGGGATTCTTGTAATGTGATGAATGCTTCAGGGTCTTCTTGCCATTGCTCAATATCATGAGCTGTAAGTCGCATATACCTTGACAATAATTAGAGTTTTAAAGATAACTCACGAATACCTTACGACAATAAGCTCAAGAAGATTTGATAAGAGAGAAGCATCGTGCCTACAGTGAAAATGATTTGTGGTAAATACATTATAATACTTACATAAATCCACCAAGCTGTTGCTGACACTCTTTAACCATTTCATCAGTTAGGTCAACAGAACCTGCGGCAGTAATGACAGAACGTTGGGCTCCAGTCATCGAAGGCAAGTTTTGGTATAAAATGCATCCCATAACGTTGGTTAAATAGGAAATCATGTTGATTAAAAGCTTGTCGGGGCAGTTGTGCTGTTCAGTCAACATGGTATAAAACAATTGCAAAAAGGGGCCAAGAAATTCACGAAATTCAATCGGGTGTTCCTTTTGCACAGCAACAACAAGGCCTGTTAATGCAATTAATACTCGATAAGAAAGTTGAATCGATGCCGAATCCGGTGGTAATCTACAATTGCCATGAGCGTTTATTCATGTATAATGTACAACTCTTTAGTGAATTGCAACAATCCTTGAAAAGTTTGAAAAAAATTGGCAAAGATAAATGGAATAACATCAAGGCAAATTAAAGCTTTGAAGCCATGGGATACCAAATGATGCAAAACTTTAGTACTCAAAACAAGACTTGATAGTAAAGATTCAATTTCAGCTTGATCCGTTGTTGCTTTTAAAGCATTTACTTGATTTTGCCACAAATGTGAAACAAATGGGCACACTGCTGCACTCATTTCATTAAAAATTGTTCGATGGGCTAAAAGTCGACGTGAAGCTAATTCTTTCACAACAGATTTCAATACACGCAAAGCACAAGACTACAATATCATGACAACTTTTAAATTCTTTCTTTTCAGTACCTGATTCAATGGTGATCCTTGTTGAATATGATTTCGAAGAACTCCAAACAAATCAGGCCATTCCTTTGGAAAATCTGAACGTGCAATACGAGCAATTGTCACCTAACAGCTTTACCATGATATTTTAAGATTAAAATCTTACAGCAATCTGTGTTGCCACTGCTTTATTCGATTCTTCAATTCTTTGCAATAATCCAACTCGAACTTGCTGTTTCTCTTCATTTGATATCGTAAATTGTCTTGATCCTCTTGTAATCCATGAACTTGTTACTGTATTTTTCAATGAAAGCGCTGCCATCAATCTTGTTGCGTCATTGACGCCTTCACCAAGAATTTCCAAACATAAACATGCAAAACCTGGAAGCTTCATACACTGCTGCAATGTTGCTTCACCACTAGATCTCACTTCAGGATGCATACTCAATGCTTGCTCCATTGTCATAATCACATCACGAACATGGCCACGGCCAAGTACCGCTGGCACGTTCATCTCACAAATGGTTTCCATTGGTACACTTACCTATCCGGATACAATTGTGGTGTATCCGGATATAATCTTATCCGGATAAAGATAGATGTTATCCGTATATTGTATTTGAGAAATATCCGGATGAAATGACTTGAAGTTGTGAGGCGATGTTGGGACATCATTTCCGAAGAAGTTATCGAGGAAGGATGAGCAACTTTATGCTTCAGACGCTTCAAGCGACGGATTTACAGCGTATTCAGAGCCAACGTGCGGGGGAAACGAGGTTAGGCCAAGCTGTGCAGTTTGTGAACCCTGATGTACCACTTCCTGCAGCATTGGACGAAGCCCATGTGAAGGGAGCACGTTTTGCTATCTTTGGTATACCTGAAGATGTTGGTCCACGTGCAAATTTTGGAAATGGTGGAGCAGATCTTGGCTTTCAAGCATTCTTGGGAAGATTTTTGAATGTACAATCCAACCAATTTGTTCGTGGACATGAGATTTTGTTACTTGGTGAAGTAAATTTGGCGGATGTACGAAAAGCTGCAGCTTCATTGAGTGCAAGTGATCCTGAACAATTGACTCAATTGCGAGAACATTGTAAAACGATTGATGAACGTGTGACTGCTGTGGCAAAACTTGTATTTGATGCGAAATTAACACCTGTGGTCATCGGAGGTGGACATAATAATTCGTATCCATTGCTTAAAGCATTGTCACTCTCAACTGGTCAAGCTGCTGATGCGATTAATCTTGATCCTCATTGTGATTTCCGTCTTCTTGAAGGACGTCATAGTGGAAATGGCTTTAGCTATGCTAAATCAGAACACTATTTGGAAAAATACTTTGTCATGGGGCTTCATGAACTCAAGAATGCTCAAAGTTCTTTGGATCAAATGGCTAATGCTGGTGCAAGTTTTTGCAGCTATCAAGAAATGTTTCTTCGTCGAGAAAAAACCTTTGCCCAAGGCATTGAACAAGCTATTGAGTTTGTAGGTGGTGCTGGCATTGAAAAACCTCTTGGCGTCGAAGTAGATACTGATAGTATTAGTGGTATGCCTGTGAGTGCCATGACTAATTGTGGTATTTCTGTTGCTGATGCAGAATACTACGTCTACCGTCTAGCACAACTCAATCGTGCTCGATATTTGCATTTGGCTGAAGCTGCTCCAGGCCAACATCCTACTGGAATCAAAGCTGGAATGAGTGAAGCAGGTCAAATTTTGACTGCTCTCGTTTTGGCTTTTGTGCAAAATCACTAGTTTTAAATGTCTTAAGCCTTTTGCTTCTTACGTCTTTCTCTCTTGCTACGGGTCAGCGTTCGTTCAGGTGATTCTGAGAGTTCACTAGGTACTGATGGTGCTATTTCTTCGAGTATTTCTGGGCTTTGACTTAAACTTTCTTCCAATACTTGCGGAAAACTTGCTGGAGTAACCACGGGAAGCATCGGAGGACTTGCAAAGTATGTGTCTTGAATATGAGTCAAATTTATACCTACAATAAGATAGAAATAAGGCACAAGAATATAGTAAACATACTTGAGCTATCTGTGTCTGAAATTTGTTTGTCTTGGGGCTCAATATTGACTCTAGAGTGTACCGCAATAGAGATCGATGCTAGAAAATACTAAATCAATTTATCAAAGAGAATACTGTACCTGCAAGATCAAGAGTAGGGACAAAAACCTCTTCCTTTTCAGCTCCATCAAATACTGGACTTTCTCCTTGAGTGACACGTTCTTGAATTTCTGCATCTGTAGCTATTGGAATAGGTCCGATACGTCGAACGCTGAGCACTAGTGAGTCATTTGTAGCTTTGGTCACTGCACGAAATGACACCTAGTTATTAAATTGACAAAAATTCTTTTAGAATTAGATGTACCTTTGGATGTACCCATAAAGGTGTGCTTGATCGATAATGAGACCGAACCTCGATCCCGTTGTTTATAATGTATTTTTCACTTGTTATTTCAGTGCATGTAGGATGCACTTCCCGGTGCTCTAAATCAACATTTTGAAGCACAGATAGCTCTGCCGATAGTACAAATTTGGACTGAACAACATCCAATTTAGGTAGTAATTTCATGCTCTTTAAATTCCCAGCGTTTGCAATATAAAGTGTGTTGTTTGGTGCCCACTGACATTTTAAGACAAGAGATTGTAAATCATCTTCGTCAAGTTGTAATCCAGTGGCGGATGGTGTGGAGAGGCCTGGGATATTATGACGAAGACGAACTAGTGGTTGTATCTTTTCTGTTGATAAATGCAGCCGTCCCAAACTTCGTGACTGCTCTTCAAATGACTTTACGATCTTGGAAGTTGTCACATGAGCTTCATCATCATAATTGATATCTGCGTGGCAATGACCTTGCACAGGACCACCTTCAGGGGATATAGCATACCTAGACAAAAATTAGCCTTTCATTTACGAATTAGTCGTACACATGAGTCGTGCCACGCAATGAAGTTACAGCAATCCATTTGGAATCCATCGATACGCTAACATGGTGAATGCGGGCATAAGTGATGCCACGCTGAAGTTTATAAAGCAAAATATGATCGTTGCCAAGAAGACGATGGACATGTAGAGTCTGCCCATTTGTTGACGAAGTTATGAGCAAAAGACCACTTGGATCAAATGTTAGTGTTGTGATCGGTGAATCATGCGCTTTAAACTGAACAAGGGGCTTTCCCGTTTGAATATCATGCACGACAACTGATCCAGCATCTTTAGCCTAGAATTTTATGAGCATTTAAACTTAGAATTATTACTACTTCACTTGCCGAGCCAAGAGACTTTCGACCAACCTAAGAATTACGAGGGTGAATTAACACACTGCAAACACTACCTGAGAAAGAAAATACAGGCTTGAGGCCACTCCATGAGCAACATTCGAGAGCGAGTAATCTTCACGTGGGATGAAGGTGGCTGATGACGAAGAAGTAAATGAATTTAATGGAATTTCTTCATAAGACGAGGGATATGCAAGCCAACGAGAACCTAATGCCATAGCATCGGCTGCAGTAGGAATTGTTGCTAGGTTAATGTAGCAATCAAATGCATTATTTCTACATACCTGTGACCTCATAGTCTGATTTTCTATCGAGTAAATGAATAACTCGTGGAGATAACACCGCAATAATATTAGCACTTGCTCGAATATCAACAATGTCTTTGGTTGCAATGGAAAGTGTCAATTCCTTGATAATCCTAAACGCAGACTTAAATACGTTCAACAAGCCTTACATACGTGTTGCTTTCCAAGCAAACAATGCATAATCGATTTGTTACCAAAAGTAAATCGGGCAATAATTTATCTGTACACAATCATCTCAGTTTCTGCAGTACTTAGTCGTAAGATACCTGGAAAATCATCCAAGAAGCGAGCAAGTCGTACTGGCGCATCAAGGGGATGTTTCTTTCCTACCTACAATCATTTATCATCATATTCTTTATTGCAGAGCATTAAATTCTTACCATTTTCATTGTAGTTGCGTCAAATACGCCATAACTGTGCGGTTCCGCCTGGAAAAGCAACGTTGTTTTGGATTGCGCTCGATGGAAGAACTCGACACACGTCACAAGCGAAGGAAGAGCTGGTTTCGATGGAGAAGCAAACAAATACGATGTCCATCCATCGATTGCGGGCTTCATCGACTCTGTGAACATCAGATCAATTTAACTAAGATTCGAAGGGTACTTAAGTGAAGGCACTTCTCGACAAAGTATCCTTTCTTCAAAAGCGTACTTAATCCAGATATTCTCCGGAATGGACTCCGGAGTGCACTTAACACGTTATTTACATGTCATCAAGACTTCAACTTGAAAATCGACTTCTCGCCTCGCTATTGCCTCACTAAACCCTGTAAACTTCACCGTCATTACCCAATAACACAGTCTCGCCATAGACAATAACACTGCGATATGTGTATGCTACTTGAATCATGTCTTTGACAACAAGATCGACCACAGTCACATCCAACATTGTTACCAGGGCTCCTCTATCACATACAAATTTTCATATTAAATTCACAACAAGAAATACAGTGATCCGGGCCGCCAAAATACACTGGGTGCAAATATGGATAAAGCTGACGTGTCCGGATGCGTGGGTAAGTTATCCGGAAGGATTTTCTTAGTTTTATTATTAGCTCATTTTTGAATTTTCTTAGTAGTCAAAAGATGGACGGAGACAATGCGGTACGTTGTGTCGATGAATGACAATATTGAGTGTGATTTAGACGTGGATTGAAGCTGGTCAACAATGGGTTGAATGGGATGTGAATGAAGGCACGAAGGCTGAAATTCAAGCACTTTTGGATGCAGAAGATGTCGATGGATTACGCCAAAAATTGGGAAAACGACTTGAATTTGGTACTGCTGGTCTTCGTGCAGCTATGGGATCGGGTATACTAATGTTTTGAAAGAATTTCGAAATTAATTATGTGTGTAGGCACTGTCTGCATGAATGATTTAGTCATCATTCAAACAATGCAAGGATTGTGTAAATATTTGGAAGGATTGTATGGTACTGAAGATGTACAAACTCGTGGTATTGCGCTTGGTTATGACCACCGCAGTCATGATACTCTCAACTCTGAAAAATTTGCTTTGTATTCGGCTGCTGTGGCTGTTTCACGTGGTATTAAAGTGTATTTGTACAAAGGTTTTGTCGCTACTCCACTTGTGGTATGTTTTACTTTGATTGACAAAGTTTGCTTATTATTTTCTTAGCCATTCTGTGTTGATCAAATGAATTGTGTTGCTGGTATCATGGTCACTGCTTCGCACAATCCAAAGGCCGATAATGGTTACAAGGTCTATGGTGCTAATGGCAGTCAAATTATTCCACCACACGATGCTCTCATTTCCCAAAGCATTCTTGAAAATTTGGCTCCTTGGCAAGAATACGACATTGAAAATGTAAGATTATTGCATTGATACTTAAGCTTAGAAATCGCTCTAGGTCCGTGACCATGAACTCTGCATTGATCCAACTGAAGAACTCTGCACTAAATACTTTGAGGCTGTTAGCGAATTGTCGCGATACACTGAAGAAAACTCTGAACCAGAAATTCACGTTAAAGTTGCCTACACTGCCATGCATGGTGTCGGTCATGCATTCACCAGTCGTTCGTTTGCAGCTTTCAACCTTCCACCTTACGTGCCAGTTGAACAACAAATTCAACCAGATCCTGAATTTCCAACGGTATGCAATTCTGACGAGAAATTGCAATCTAAATTGATATAGGTTGCTTTCCCTAACCCAGAAGAAGGCAAGGGTGCTCTTCAATTGAGCTTTGAGACTGCTGAAAGGTTTTTCATTCTCTAAAGTATTGTTATTGATTAATACTTAGCAATGACTGCACTCTCGTGTTGGCAAATGACCCTGACGCTGATCGTTTGGCTGTTGCTGAATTGCTCCCTTCTGGACAATGGTATGTCTTCACTGGCAATGAAATTGGTACTCTTTTGGGTCACTGGGAATACACACAATACATGAGACTCAACCCAGAAGCCGACAAGGAACAAATTTACGTGATTGCCAGTACAGTGTCGTCCAAGATGCTCCGTGCCATCGCTCGCAAGGAAGGATTTAACTTTGTCGAAACTTTGACGGGCTTCAAGTGGATGGGTAATGCTACAAGTGAACTTCGCAATGCTGGAAAGACTGTGCTCTTTTCATTTGAAGAAGCTATTGGCTTTTGCGTTGGTTCTGTTGTCAAGGATAAGGATGGTGTGTGTGCTGCTGCTGTTTTCGCTGAAATGGCTCAACAAGTAAAGAATCCTTTTAACTATCCCTCAACTCATTCAATTTTGTAGCTTAAGAAGCAAGGTGTGACTGTCCATGAACATCTCCAACACTTGTACGCCACCTACGGCCCATACACAACTCAAAACCACTATGTCAAATGCTACGATCCTCCAACAATTCAATGCATTTTCGCTCGTCTTCGCAATGAAGGACGATATTGGCACACATGCGGCAATTACCCAATTGCTGGTATCCGAGACTTGACCACTGGTTTCGACAGTGATCAACCAGACAACAAAGCAAGTAAGTTTTTTATCTCATTTTGTACACCGAATTCTAATTGCATCAAATAGTTTTGCCTGTATCCTCGTCAAGTGAAATGATCACATACACATTTAAGAACGGTGTAGTTGCCACTCTTCGTACCAGTGGCACAGAACCAAAACTCAAATACTATTGCGAATCTCCAGGTCAAATTGGCATGGACCGAGAAGATGTACAACGAGAACTCGCTGATCAAGTTGCTTGTATCGTGGAAGAAATGCTTCAACCAGAACTCAATAACCTCGAACGTTCATAATAAGT
Source organism: Thraustotheca clavata (assembly GCA_002081575.1). Taxonomy (NCBI): domain Eukaryota; phylum Oomycota; class Saprolegniomycetes; order Saprolegniales; family Achlyaceae; genus Thraustotheca; species Thraustotheca clavata. The sequence goes on along the minus strand of JNBS01001740.1, from coordinate 261 downwards.
CAATAAACGGTGATTCTTTGAAACGACATGGTAAAGCTAGAAATGCTACCTAAGGTTGATCGAGGCGTGGTTTGGAGTCCTGCAAAGCTTCCTGTAAAAGACACTATCTTACTTTGGCAAACTATCCAAGACATCGACAATCAACGAGCCATGCTGCTCAATAAAGCACAACGTCGGTGTAAATCAACCTCGTCATTATCTCCTGGAAAGGTAAACGAAGCTAACAATGGATACACGATGGTGGAGTAGAAGAGAGAAAGA
>JNBS01001739.1:0-13384 GCA_002081575.1 Thraustotheca clavata | reverse complement strand
AACTTCGTACAGCATACATTATACGAAGTTATACGAAGCATCAGAAACAACAGCAACCTCCACTGAGACTTCAGCTTCAATTCCAGGTCTTTGGTCGTCGTCATCATCTCTCTTCATTTTAACTCGTCGACATCTTCGTACTGGGCGAGCATATCTGAAGGGTCCATGGGATTTTTCAAAGCGTCTAGACTTGACACAATTTTGACAGAGGTTGAAATTTGCAACGTTTTGAGGTACAAAGAGTTTGCCACGAATTGGGTTAATTGAGCATCCATTGCACTTAATTCCGTAGTATGTGCAATTGCTCGTCATTTAGCTTCCTCGAGTTTCAGTAGTTGTATCTCTGTTAATTTTGTGCATATGACGGCACATGGTGCTTTGTGAAATACCAATATGCTTAGCAATTTCGCGTTGACTTTTCGTGCCTTGCATTGATTTAATAATCTCGTGCTCGGTTGTAGTAACATGTGGGTGAAATACATAGGTCATGTGGTCAAACTTTGCTTTTATTTTGTCGTCGACATCGATATCGTCGCCAGCCAACCAAGACATATAAAGATCATGCAATTGATTTCTTTTTTCTAACATTAAATTTTCTTGTTCTTCAATTCGTTTGATACGCTTTTCAGATCGAATACGAGCAACTTGAGCTGCTGTTGCCATCTCTTGCAGTTGTTGGGATGCACGAGCTCTGCTAACTTTCTGCGCTCGTTCGTTTTGTTTAGCAAGACGCAAAGTTGATCGAATTTAATTAACTTGTACACAAGCAGCAACAAGTGTGCGCTCATACAAAAGTGGATCTAAAGCAGCAGCCGGTGTAGACGCGGTATTCGAGATGGTAGGATGCGTGGCCGCACGCGAGGTCTCCGTATTTCCAACGTGGCGCCATGAGAGGTAGTATTGTTAGTTCTTAAATGGGAAGTTCGAGCGTTGTTAATTTGTTTGTAGCTACATACACAAAGACATGCTTATATGCGCTCGTTTTTCTGGGTTATTCAAATTCAATTTTTTGTGCTACACAGGATTGAAATGAATCATTTTTTATGCTTGATGCAATGATGTTTTAACGTTGATGCGGCTTTTTTCAACTTGACGGTACATCTTAACTACACTGTAAAGCATTATATTTTGAAAGTTATTGTAATTGAAGATAACAGTATAGCGTCTTCGGAGTTCGTTTTGTCATATGAATTCGAGAATCCTTTTTAATGAACTGGGTCGGAGGTAGTAACTAGTACTGTAAAACCTCTAATAAGACCACCACCTCAGCGATGTGATTAGTTTCTCTTGGCTAATACTACTACTTCATTAAAGAACTATACATTGTCAACAGATAATGAGTGAGAATACAAGTTAATGCCATTATTGCAAAAATGCAAACGGAGTAATTTCCGCAAAGCGGAAATCATGGGAATACAAACTTTAGATCATGATCATGTCTCAACTTTACCATATCATCGCTTTTTCTCCAATCTCCATGCATGCCAGTCTTCAAATTACGCAACTCATTCCTCAGAATCTAAATCTCATTAATACCAATTTGTTGAATTCCGCATACGTGCATTCAAGAAGTCTATTTGCGCTTTGGAGATGTCTAGGCCATCGTACTTAATAGCACTAAAAATGTTTTGTCAAACGCTCCGCGTATATCAAAAGGTTGGTAATATACCTTACAGATAGATTTCCAATAGCTTTGCAAACTATCGTGTTGGCTTTTAATTACTCATATCCAAATACAGTTATACGAGCAAGCCCTGCGGAATATTCGTCATTTGGTGTTCAATCAATTTCAATGCTGTACAACCACCTTGGTTTGCATTACGATAAATGCATACTTGCTCAAGAGTACGAAAGATTCAAGTATTACGTTGTATGCGAGCAGGCTTTTATCACCACAGAAGAATTCTTATTCCTTGTCAGCAAACATGAAAGTATGCAATTGGATTTTCCCAACATTGTGCAGCTCATAAATATAGCAGTTACTTTTGCACATTGTTTAGTAGATTGCGAAAGAACCAATCTACTAAACAATGTGTTACTCCAAGAAAACATTAAAAAAAGAATCAAGATCTTTGCTCTCTACAAAAAACCTTGGTGATTAGAGGAAACTAATCAATAAGTGTCTCCCGGGCACAATTCTAACAAGAAAGTGTGTCCCACTGTAGCCTGTACTCATTATGCTAATTATATTAACGCATGGGAGGTACACTTTAGTATTCTAAATGACTGCAATCGCTTTTGTTCAAACTTAGAAATATACACAGATTGAATAATAAGATGATTTAAAGAAACGTAGCGTAAGTCTCTAGTATACGATTATTTTAACTCTCGATAACAAGTTGAATTTGACGCAGCACGTCGCCCTTTGAAAATACAAATTATAGTGAATTCACAATTAGGAAGAGGTTCGTGTAACGATTTTTACCGAGTGAAACCAATCAAAATGCTTCCCACCTCGTAAAAATGAGCAGCAAGTCATAGACCTCATTTTACCTATTGACACGTTTAATTGTATGCGCAAGCAGGGCAAAATTTCATTTTTACGCTCATGATTTCAATTCACTCATCAAGGAAATTTGCTGGGTACCTATAAACAAGGATTCACATAGCTGCGATCATTTTTTGTAAGCTCGATAATCCCAGCACACCCCATGCATCTTGACGCTGCACAAAATATAGATTTCCAATATTTTTTTGTGAATGTCCATGAACAAATTTTTTGACATACGAAAGTGCCGCCTAAAATCTTCATTAGAGTACACATGGTTTGTTGCAAAGTATTTGGAAAAAGTTCATTTTCATCACTTTTTGATCATCGTTTTTATTCGGGGCATTTTTCTTTTTAAGCTGCTTCTTTAGAGTAACGTGACTGTGATCATTGTCTCCACGGCGTTGTCGACGACGACGAATGAATAAATCAAGAACATTATCGACAATTTCCATAGCAACAAGGTTTGGTGTAGAGTTATCCATAATTATTTTGTATATATGGTAATATAGCAAATGCTATTGTAGACTTGTCTTTTTTTACCCTACTGATCCTTTACACGGTCTACTACACATCAAATCTTTCAGATAACACTCTTTCTGCCGTTATTTGCATTAAATTTTTGTAAAACCTCTAAAAGACCTCCGGGGGTATTACGCTAGTACTCCCCAGGGTAGGGAAAAAACACCAGAAATTTATGCAATGTAAACGAGCCCAAATATATCTTTAAATAGTATTATAAAAATAGAGAAACTGAGCAAAAGCCATGTTGATATGTCCAAAATGTCGTCACAATTAAAAATAGGTCAAACAATTAGTCTTGTGGCTGTGCACATAAATAAAAATGAAATGAAGAGATCATTTACTACGGAGTACAAGCTCGCTGCTGTAGATTACGCAAAGAAGAACAACAAAAGAGCTGCCGCCACAAAGCTTGGAGTTGCTCGGGTCTGCATTCGCGATTGGATAAAAAAAGAGGGGGCACTTCTTTCGCACAATCGGCATGTAGGATGTCTTGAAGGAGGCGGTAGAAACCTTACAAGCACCGAGTTGGACAAAATGCTATTTAATAACAAAATTTTAAACAAAAGAAGCCTCCACAACAGAGTACTCGATTGATGATTGTTGACTGGGTATTGAAGACATAAATGTTGACTTGTCCTGCTCTCGTGGTTGGTTAAAGCAATTCATACAACGACACAACTTCGTAGAGGAAAGTACTCGTAAATCTCAGCTATCTAATAAAGAAATAATTAATCGTGGAACTAAATTCATCAAACATACTCAAAATCTTATCAAACATTATGCAGCTCCTTACTCAAACATATCTAATTTTGACGAAACGGTTGTCTTTTTTATCGCACGGATATCATCACAATTCACGTTCCAGGCTCTCGTGACATTCTATAAAGTCCTTTGGTTTAAAAAAGAGTTAAATCACTGCTGTTTTTTGCAGCCAACGCTACAGGGAAAATGCTTTGACCATGAATTTTAGTTAAACAAAAAACTGGTGGTACTAATGGTATGCAAATTTTACAAAGCCTGGTTCGCTTAGAAATGGCAGGCGCATGGGTGAACACTTATGCATACCTTTGCATATCAGCCATTGTTGCTCGTCTTTGACCCAACTTTTAATCTAAAAAGGCCAAGGATATTTTGCGTGCTTCGGATATACTCTTCGTGGTTGTTCCTGGTGGCATGACCAGCTAATTGCGGCCTGTCGGCCTTAAGTTGGTTCAAGCCACTGAATCCACATCTCATAAGATTAATTGACGTATGGAAAAGAAATAAACCGTTCATCCGGACTTCTGGTGGTCGAGTAAAGCCTCCAGAGGTCGATGTGTATGGGCACTGGTATATTTCGGCATGGAATAATGTATCACCAGAAATTGCCATGAAAAGTTATCAAAAGTGCTTTTTAGGCAAACTTGAAGCATTACTATTATCTAGGTATGAACGAATCAGTCCAGTCTTCTTACTTGCATCGATGGAACATCTTGCTGAAGAAACAAAAGAGAATGATTTGGATGTGTATGGTTTTACTGCATTGAAAGAATTTGTCGACGGGTTTGACATACTTGTGATTGATGAAATAATCTTTACATTCAATATATATTAATTTCACAGCGCATTCGTAATTGCAGGGGTGTGGTTGAGATGCGGGGGTAGTATTGGACATGGGGCAGTGTGATTTCGGCGCGAAATCCATTTTCTTAAGTTTTTCCCACTTTTTGGCGGGAGGCTGAAAACTCAATTTCCGCTCATTTTTATGCAGAATGCGTTAGCCAAAATACAACATTATCGCATTGCAGAAACCTTATGAGCAATTTTCGCAGGATAAAAGACTCTTAAAATGAGATTTGTAGGTCGAATGTAGAGATACAACGCAGAGAACGACCATACCATGTGAGAGAACAATTCTTTTAGTGCATTGTATGCATTGCACGTTACATTTTTAATGACATTTTGGATCATTGGAAAACAGAGAGTTTGTGTGCGACAAGAAAAAACATGCTGTGTTATGTTCGATTTGTACGAGTACAAAAACAAAAAAAGACTCTTTTTAATACAAAAGGATATACTGGTGGTTCCAAAGAGCTTTTAAATTACACAATTAACAACCATGGCCATGACCATGGTACAGCACACATGAATGCAATAACTGCTCAAGCAGCATCAAATGCATTAAAGCACGAACTTTCAAAAACTGCAGATCTTGAGATTTCTAGAATAGGCTATATTAAGAATGCTGAACGCAAAGACCTTTACAGATCGTGGCACCCACACGCAATGCGTTGCGCATACTTCTTAGCGAAAAAGTGCCTTCCGTACAATTTAATGCCGGATTTGTACAAACTTCAATATTTTTGTATAAAGATTCAATTAGTATTCCTACTACAAAAGGCGATTATGCATCGTATAGCACAAGTGAAAGTGCCACAGAGATGATTGGAATAATAAGCAGAAATAAGTACTTTTCGATAATGTGCGATGAATCGACCGATCCGTTGTGACGGAATCGTCCAGCAGTGGACTCAACCTTACATATCTCATACCTTTCTGTACTAGATCTACACATCTAGAATGGTTAAAGATCTCTAGATCTAGAATACTGCTAGATAAATACGTAATAAGACTCAGTTTGCATTTAACTTTGAATTACACAGAGGAGTAAGTCAGCCGTGGCCCCGGCGACACATCAGTAAATTCACTAGGGAGAGAACACTCTTAAAAACAAACTCAAATGGACTCGGATATCGAAATGAAAGATGACGATGCAATAAGCATCAAGACATCGGCAGAAGGAAAAATTTCTTTCTTACTACTGAAGGTGCCGAAAACCTGAAGTCAAGAAGACGTCGGTGGGTCAGGCAGCGGTAGGCGCGAAGCCAAACCTTGCATGTACAGCACCACCTTTCATTGCCAAGCACCCTTTGATCATTCAATGGCTCTGATGCATGGGAGCCCAGCTTATATACCAACACACAGACAGTTTAGTACGCAAAGAGAACGAACCAATGTTTACGGACCATCATTGCTTCAAGTGTACACAGACGCCACAAGAACGGTGCACCAAAATCTGCATCTGCATTATCCAAACACTGCACATCATATTGAAATGCAAGCTCAAATAGAGCGCCAGCAGCGAGAGTACGAGTTTCCGATGGAACTTCAACGACCCGATCACCATACAGCAGTAATAAAAGATGAAGCTGCACTAAAACTACGAGGCAAGTAATGCAAAAGTCCGATCGATGGAGCAAATGATCGAACAGTTGATGCTCAGCAAAGGCACTTGAAAGCGGAAACAGCTTCAACGAGTTGAGTTGAAAAAGCAGCAGTGGATGCACGCAATGGCAGCCCAGATGGAAAAAGAATCCCACTAAAGCCAACACCTGGAAACAAAAATGAGTCTGAAGGCAACACACGTACAGATACAATGATGACAGGAGCTCAGGAGCAAAAAGAATGTACAACAAAATGTGTATCGTTAAATCGCGGCATTATGTTAAGTGGCTTCTCTGCTCCTAAAGTCCCGAAGTATAGTGGTTATACACTGGATGCGAGACGTGCATTTGCTATGGAATACATGGAATATGCACGCAATGTGCGTGAAGTAAGCAACGACATCCAAACCCTGTGGCATGTCGCCCGATTGGAACCTGTATAGAATCGCAAGCCAAACTATTTACTGCAGAATTTCATATTCCGAAGCAAATTGATGAGATTACTGATATTGAGTGGCTGGCCTACTTCCAAGTCGGCTTAGAGCATGCCCAACACCAATATGCTGATGTTGCATCAACAATCCAAAAAACAGTGGTGATGGTGGAGAAAGAGATGGACGCTGATAAAAGTATGGACAAGTGGATTCGTGAATATTGGCAAGTCTTGACAAGAAATAACATGATGGATCATGTCAAACGTCACCCCAAGGCTGCAGTTAAGGCTCCCATTGAGGGTGTAAGACCCGGAGGATTACGAGAATCGCTCAGACAAGAACATGACCACGATATGAAGTATTTACGGAATGATGTTTTGGAATTTTTTAACTATGCTCAAAGTGAATTGCGACACACCATCAAGTATGTGAGAGCTTCAACGCAGTCAACTCCGAAAGACAAACAACAAAAAGTCAAGGGTATGAAGACCGACAGAGTGAACCACGAACCACCAGTTGGAAAAGGTGCAGAAAAGAAATAGTCGAAATGTTGCCATTGTGGTCAAGAGCACCGGTTGATCGACTGCACTGTAGTCAGTGACGCTGAGAAAGAAGTCATTGCAAAGGCAAAAATTGCTGAATGGAAAGCCCAGGCGAATTCTCGTGGGCAACAGGCAAAAGAACAAATGTCTGCGTTCTAATGAGTCAAACAGCAGCACGTTTATGGCTTCTATTCGTAATACCACCGGGATAAATGCCAGACTAACATTGTTCGACTCCGGCGCCGACCCATGTGCAATGATTTCCAAGGGATTGCTACACCTTCTCCAGCAAGTTGCATACTTTGACCTTAGTCTTGTCACTCTGGATGATACCATACCTATGTTGGGCTTTGGAAATGTTCCTGTCAAAGTATTTCGTCATGTCGTCCTGCCAACAATTGACGTCGCCATACCAAGTGGCCTTATAACGCTATTGAATGTCAATCCCTGGATGACGAGAGTGAATTGACACCTACAATTACTATTGGGAGGCCAGTAATGGAAACATTGGGCTTCAGTATCGCCCAGCTCCTCAAGGAAGCTAAGAAGCAGCCTTCGACATGGAATCTAGGTGGTGTTTATGCCGAAGATCTGTCGACACACAAGCAGTATTTACACTCTATTCAAAAGCAGCCATCCACCGAAGATTGGGAGAACATGTCGGATGATTCGTGCGATGGATTTGATCAAGGCCGTTCCAAAACAGTATGAAGTGCATTACTTGCTCAAGTTGAAGCTGCTAGCAAGACAGGAATGTCTGCTGTCGGTCTTGTTCAGCTACAAACTCTTTTTCAGACTCATCGGGATGTTTTCGACTAAACTTCTGTGAGGATTCACCTATTCAAGCGCCCCCACTGCAGATTCGGCTAAACAAGCTGCCACGCTCGTGCATTGCCGTGCTATGCGCTATGCCCCATCACAACTGAATTACCTTCGTCAACATTTTAACGAGCTAACCCAGAATGGCTTGGCAGTCTGTGCAAAAAAGAGTCTGTGGGCTTCACCACCGCGTGTAGTGCCTAAAAAGAATGGTGAATGGCGCATGACTGTGGATCTGAGAGGTGTTAACTCACTCACCATTCCAATGCAATGGCCTTGAGGTGGTTATGTCAAGACTAGCTGACACTCGAGTATATTTTACTGTAGATTGGTACAAAGGCTTTTGGCAGCTACCCTAGCATGAAGACTCAAGGGAAATATTCACCATTATGGGAATTGGCTCAATGATATCGCCTACACGTGTGCTGATGGGTGGTTGCGACGCTGTGGCTTTTAGTCAATCTACGGCACAGGAGATAGCAGACGAGCGCTATGGAAATTTTTTTGTAGTTTGGTTGGACGACACACTGGGCAGTGCTGGAGATGAATCTGATCTACTGTTGCTTTTTTCGCATTACCTCACGCGATGTGACAAATACGGTTTAAAGCTCAACCCAAATAAACGCAACTTTTTCAGAAGCGACATTGTCTGGTGTGGCCGCAGGCTATCTTCGGCTGGTCTTGGTTACGACAAGGAAAGAGTTCAAGGCATGATCGACATGGCTCCACCTACAAATGGCTAAGAACTTCAGCAATTCGTTTGTCCATTGAATTGGATGAGGCAGTCCATACCTGAGTACAACTAGCTAGTGGCCCCATTGAAAGAGCTCCTAGGGCATTTGTGTATAACTGGAGGTTTTCGGAAAAAGAGTCATTTGGCTAAGTTTCGCTTGGCAGATTTTGGGTGGAACTCCGACATGTTCGTTGCTTTGATGCTTGTAAATCGGCTCTAGCCAATATGGCCAGTCTAGCTCACCCTAGTCCAACAAAAGCATGTACACGGATGCTAGTCGTGACTTTTGGGGCACCATGCTTACCCAAATACCTGATGAGGAACTTACACTTCCAATCTTTGACCAACATCATGAACCATTGAGATTTCTTAGTGGTGTTTTTAAAGGATCCGAAATTCGCTGGTCCACCATTGAATTGGAAGGATGCGCAGTAGTTGCAGCTTGCAAGTGATGGAACTATCTGCTACTAAGACAAAATCCATCTATTCACTGACCGCAATCTGAAATTCATATTTAGAACTAAAGCCGAACTTAATGTACCAAGATATCTTTTAGATAAACTAGCAAGATGGTCTGTGGTATTGATGACATTTTAATACACGATTCGCCATGTCCTGGAGAAGAAAATATATGGAGCGATCTATTATCACGCTGGGGAAACATTAAATCACCAGCAACGCCTGCGATCTGGCGTGGAGAAGAAGAATGCAATAACAATTGTCAAGTTCGTCGACTGGTCACATTACCCCTACCAAGTATTAGCCCCTTGGATAATGATTTTGTATGGCCGACAAACCAAGTCATTAAACATGAACAAGACAAGCAGAAGTTGGCTATGGAGAAAATACGTCGACATTTGATATTTGATACCATCAGTGGCATTGCTCGGATAAATGACCGTATTTGGATTCCCGACAATGCTTCCGAATTGCAACTATCTTTACTTATTATGGCTCATGCAGGTGTGATGGGCCATCGTGGTATTTAGCTACAAGAACAGCTTTGATGGAGAAGTTCGTATGGAGAGGCATTGGTGAAGATGTTGCAACCTTTGTCAAATCGTGTCTGCAATGCATGTCGGTGGGCCCATCAATGGTACCACATCCATTGGGAGAGGCACTCCACGCCGTGTCACCAAACGAACTTATACATTGCGATTTTCTGTCTATGCCCGATGGATATATTCATGTCGTTGTGGACGATGCCACTCGGTTTATCATACTTACAATGCATGACGGTTGCAAGGCAACTGATGTCATACAAAGCCTGCAACATTGGTTCTCAACATTTGGATCGGCTAAGATGTGGATGTCCGATCAAGGACCCCACTATAATAATGCTATCATGGATGCAGTCTGTCGCCTCTACGGTGGCAATCATCATTTCTCGCCAGCTCATTGCCCGTGGACAAACGGGACAGTAGAAATGCTCATGCGATCAATCAATAAAACATTCAAAGCCATGCTTCTAGACCTCAAGAAGCCACTGAAGGAATGGCCAGACTTAACACCAATGGTTCAACATACGCTTAATCAAACACCCAGCTCAAGAAATGGGGGTATTGCCTCAATTACTTGCATGACTCAGTTGCCACCTGGAAATGTGTTATCAATTTACTCAAAAGATGAAGAAATTGTCAAAGTAGAACCTGAACTAATGGCTACATGGAAAAAACAATTATTTCAAGATCTTGCCCAAGCACATCACGAACTACATCGTCACCTAGCTGCGGAGGCAAAAGGTATTCGTGACAAAGAAAGAAAGCGAAGAACCAGAGAGTGTGGCAGACGAGAAATACGCCTTGCTATAGGTGACTATGTGCTTGTTGGTGCTGCCTCGCGAAATCTAAATCGTAAATTGCAAATAAAATGGCTGGGACCTAGAAGAATTGCGACTGCGGTGACGGATTGGGTTTTTGTGACTGAAGATTTGAGAGATCTAACTACTTCGCCCCACCATGCATCAAGACTTACGAAGTTTGCTGCTGCGGATTTACAAGTTACGCAAGCGCTAATGGATCACAATGCCTATGTTGATGGTGGATACATTGTGGAAAAAGTTATGAATTGGCGATTTGACTGAAACCAAAGACAATGGCAACTTCTTGTGAAATGGCTCGGTTTTGAAGCTATCGAAAAATTCATGGGAACCGTTTCCTATCTTGCTTGAAGATGTTCCTAAGATGGTGCACAACTTTATCGAAGAGAAGATAACTACAAGCAAGAATGTAGCAAATCTAGCACATGAATATGTATCAGAATTGAAGACTGGTGCTTGAAAGAAACGAATGTAATATCATTTCGGGGGTACTTTTGAAACGGAATCGTCTAGCAGTGGACTCAACCTTACATATCTCATACCTTTCTGTACTAGATCTACAAATCTAAAATGGTTAAAGATCTCTAGATCTAGAATACTGCTAGATAAATACGTAATAAGACTCGGTTTGCATTTAACTTTGAATTACACAGAGGAGTAAGTCAGCCGTGGCCCCGGCAACACATCACGATCTATCAACTGCAAAGCACTTTGTTATTATGGCTCGTTTCGTTGCGTATGGAAAATTGCTGTAAGTTTAATTCATGTCATTCAAGTGTCGTAGTAGCTCCTGAAATTCAATATTTGATTCCCATCTCGATTGTGTAAATGGTCATGGTTTGCATATTGAATGGGTTTGCTAGCGATGGGGCTTCTGTTATGATCAGATCCAGAAATGGGGTTGCACGTATGATTACTGAGCACGTGCCAAGATGTATTGCCTGCCACTGTTCATCGCGCAAGCTCAACCTCGCATCTGAAAACCCAGAAAGTGTGTTTGAAAAAACAAAACTTAAAATTATTTATCAAACATATAAATATTTTAAACAGTCAAGAAAACGTCAAACAGAGTTATCAAATGCTATCAACAGACATAAGACTCCGTGTTTAAAGCTTCAAATAGCTTGTTTTACTCGTTAGCACGTGCTATAAAAAATTAACACAAACTAATGCTACCTGTCGCTAAATTGCTTGCTAATGACTTAAAATCTGGCCATGCTCGTTGTCTTGACAATACGTTTTCCGATCACTCTTTTCATGTATGGGTCGCACTAATGATAGATCTTTTACTAAGGGGAAGGTTTGAGTATCACCACCTTTTACGGGGAGTCAACATCATTATTATGTGTGCTCTGCAAGTCTATTGCTAATATCTGCAGTACGGGTATTAATACTGATGACTTAAATCGCATTCTTACCACTAACGCAACCCAAGATTTCCTGGCATAGTTGATTTTACGGACTGCTGCCTTTGGTATTGGAAGAATTGTTTAAGTCCTTGGACTGTACAATACAAGGGAATAGAATCGGTACCTTGTGTGGTATCAGAGGCAGCAGCTACTTACGATTTGTTTGGGCTGCCATTTGTCCGCTTTAGCTCTTGGATGCAGGCACTTAGTGAATAGAAGGCAAATTACATCTGCATTATCGCTATATTAAGACTAAGCTACAGAAATACTAGTTATAAGATAGTGGTACTTCTTGCAATTTAAGCAAAACACCCATGTGACGAAAATAATGTAATATTCTTGCATACTCAAGATATCTAGCATTTTTTCGTGGGAATAACTAATAAGCTGGAAAAATTTAAAATTGGACAACTTAAAAATAAAAAAAAGCTTCATGATTTATAAAAACATTTATACAAGAATAGAAAAATAAGAAATAAATCAAATTATACAATAAATATAAATAAAAAATTAAAACTAAATAATTGATAAAACATATTAAAAAAGAAGTGTTACAGAGATAAATAAATAACTTATTGGAGTATTCAGGCATTTTAACATCGGTAGCTGGCCGTCTGTGACTTGCAAAGACCTGAGTAGCGTTAAGACCTCCAATTCGTCAAAGGGAAGACCATCTAAAGAATATAAGCACCGTAAGCCGAAGAAATACAAACGTACACAACGCGAATAAGAGTTTAAGTGGAAAATGATTGAATCAATCAATGAAGTTCGAATTGGGATGACAATATCAACGTACTACAAAGGAATAGAAGGCCCAAGAATAAAATCAATAATTCTTTTTGAAGCGATGGTACAAGAAAAAAAATCATATGAAAAGTTGTCGAAACACCCGCAAATCGAACCAAACGCAGATTGCGGCCACGAGCTACTTCGTTAGTTTTGAGCAAGGATGCTGCATATGTCATGAAGCAGTGGGTTTTCGACTTGCGAAATTGTGGAGTACCCATATCTACAAAATGCTTCAATTAAAGGCTCTCGAAACAGCTCGAGCGTTTGATGTGTCTGAAAAATTCTAGTCCTCAAACTCATGGGGTAAAAAGGTTTTTAAAACATTTAAACTGTCTATGAGATCTAAAACCCATTAAGGACAACTGTAGTGTATTGCGCAGAATTGATAAAAACACAAGCAATGGAAGGTCGATAGACCGCCCAGGGAATTGGTTCTTGATTAGCTTTTAGTTAAAAATAAAAGTGAGTAGAAGTGTACTTGGTGCGCATCTAGCTAAATATTGTGGATGTGCAGTATATAATTAAATTGCTAAATCAGAGTAGTAGAGGCTTAACGGGATTTCGTGGTCTTTTACTAAACTACACACCAGACCACGTTAAACCCACTTTTGTACAATATTGTC
>JNBS01001738.1:0-31024 GCA_002081575.1 Thraustotheca clavata | reverse complement strand
GACTCATACAAGAATTGCTTGATTCATATAAAGTTGTTGAGAATTATTTGCAAACGTTTTTTTTGGTGGACGTCTCGATGTTTTAGTGATGTGATGATGAATAACAATAGTGCTTTGTTCTGGTATAGATGAAACCCTCATGTTCTTGAAGTATGATACCTTCTAGGTTTGAAGGTAGCGGTCATGGCAATCTGGTCGAAAATTAACATTTGCGTAACGTGTTTATATCTTTCTTACACCAAAGAATGTCAAATAATAAGATGGCCTTGTAACAGACTAAAGTTGTCTGTTGGAACTGAACAGATAAGCGTTGTTTTATAACATCACACACCTTTAATGTCTTGTGCATTAATTAGTTGATAGTCTTGATTAAATATATGTGGTAATTGGTATTGTTAAATAACAAGCCGTATTCTAAGATGTAGAGTTACACAAATCCATTTTTTTAAAGCGAATAAACATCAAGATCATTACGTGGAATAATCGGTGTGTTTTCGCATTCAAGAAAATGGGGTATTGATTCCTTAGTACTTCAATATGAGTCTAACATGCCACAGGCTTAAGTTGATATCGACGAGCCACACTCGTACTCGTTCTTCACTTGTTAAAGAGTATTATAGCTTCATCTCAGCCACTTGCGAAGCGCTTGGCAAATTCTAAAGTGAACTCAGAAACGCAACACAAAGAGCTTCTAGAACATGATTGGTTGTAATTCTCTCTCCAACTTAATGTTTTAACCAATGAATTTATGTTTCCTCCTAGGTGTGAAATTGATTGGCTCCGATGTGGCAGACGTCAAGCGACGTGATTGGGTGCTGATTTCAAAGTTCAAACCGGTTGAGATCTTAGTCGGTTAGGAACAAGATCTGATAATGAGCACAGAAGAGCGATCAAAGCGCTGGTTTCCGCTGGAATCGAATCCTAATGTGATGAACGACTACATTCGACGCATGGGAGTGCCAGACGACTGTGAGTATGAGTTCTGTGATGTGTATAGCACAGAAGATTGGGCTCTGGATATGGTGCTACGGCCTGTGCTAGCCGTGATTATGCTGTTTCCTATTAAAGCTCATGTACACTCGCTCTTCTGGGATATGTAATGATCGTAAATAGACGGAAGAATTTGCTAAAGGACAGCAAGAGCGGATTGTAAAAGGTGGGCAATACGTCTCTCCAAACGTGTACTTTATGAAGCAAACTGTGGGTGAGGAAAAGTATCCATTGTGTTGTTACTGAGTTATCGTGCAGGAAATGCTTGTGGCACTGTTGGTATTCTTCATGCTCTTGGTAATGTGAAAGATGCTATCAAATTCCGTAGGAAATGGTATATTCTGTGTATGTTAACACTGTATAGGTGAGGGCAGCTTCTTGGACACTTTCTTCAAAAGTACACGAGGCAAGACCCCTGAAGAAATAGCTGCTATTCTCGAAGAAGATGATGAGGTTATTAGCTAACATCGGAGATGTTGTAATGGGTTAATTAGCTGGAAGAGAATCATACTTCTGCAGCTCAAGAAGGTCAGTCTGATGTCAGTGAATGATTGATGTTTTTTCCTCACACTTTTCTCTTGTAGCAATTAGAGCACGTTGACGACCCGATCAACACTCATTTTGTTTGCTTCACGTATTATTTCTCTGAAGTATTGTGCTAATAGTAATTTGTGTAGTACGGTGGATGATAAATTATACGAGTTGGATGGTCGTAAAGCATTTCCAATCAACCACGGATTGAGTTCCGATGATCTTGTGCTTGAGGTGTTACTATCCTACTTTGGGATTGTACTAAATAAACGCTAGAATGCTTGCAATATCATTAATGGATATATGCAAAGAGATGAAGGTGAAATCCGCTTCACCATTGTTGCTCTAGCAAAAAAACAAGAATACTAGCATGAAAACATTGTTATGCTTTCAATAAATAACCATCCTTAACATGAGATTGCCAATGTCGCCTACAAAAACTGCACCAGTTGAATTTACCACTACAGAAACTGGATTCCCGAATGAGCCATTAATACCATCACTCGAGCCAAATAATCCATTTCCAAATGCATCCAGAAAAGTTCCGTTCACGTCATACAGCATTACTTGATTGCCAGAAGTGTCGATTGTAAATAAGGTGTCGTTTGTCAAGAAGACACCAGTCGGTGTACCAAACATTGTGGTGTTACTACCTCCACTTGATACTATAAATCCTGTGCCTGTCAGGGAGGTAACTTGGGTCGTGCCAATATCAATTCGACGTATAACTTTGTTGTAATAGTCACTCACATACAAATACCTAGCAGCAGAATCCACTGTCATGGATCGAATACTGTTAAATCGTGCACTTGATCCCATGCCATCAGCATAACCTCGCAAACCATTTCCGGCAAGTAATGAATACGTTCCATCGGGATTGACCTATATGAATTTAGATAGAAAGTGAAAATAGTACTTACAATTGAAATTGAGGTTCCAAAGCCAACATAGAGTCTGCCAAGGTAATCAACAGCAATCGACATGGGTGCATACCAAAGTGCTTCATTTGCTGCACCTTCAAACCCTCCTGGGTTTATTAAATTTGCTGGACCATTTACATTGATTGTCGAAACTATTCCATTGGAAATCCTTCGAACACAAAGATTATCTCTATCAGTAACAAATACTGTCCCATTCTTATCTACTGCTACTCCATTTGGGTATCGGAATTCAGCTTGTGCTGAGGGTCCATCAAAATCCCTAAGTAGATATTACGAAATGTCATAACACGGTGTCAATACCCGTAGTCTCCTGTACCAGCAAAGGTTGATAATAAACCATTTGAAAGTATATAAATTTGATTTGTGGATGCGCTAGCAATGTATATAGCTCCAGAAGCATCTATAGCCATAGCTACAGCTTTAACTCCTGTGACGACACTCAATATAAATGGTTGTGCTCCAATACAACATGGCGTTATCGTTCCAGAAGTACTTGCATAGTAAATATAAACAGCAACAGCAGCAGCAACACTAATGCCAATAATGAACAATAAAACTTGTCGAAATCTCTTGAAAAATTGACGTTTTTTCGACACAAACGATACTTTTTCTTCAACCAAGCGAATACTTTGTGCTCGATTCAATATACTTGCTCGTTTTCCTTTCATTTTCTTTGATGGGATCGTATATTTCAACGCAGCTTTATTTTTTTCTGCTTTGGCCATAGCGGTCAAAGTTGGTAAAATTTTTGACGAATTCGCACTACCCATTCTACTTGATCGATTACTACTAAGATGAAATAATTGTTTCTTGACGACAAGTCCCATAACATCGTCAGATCGCTTCCAACTAGCTAAATTTCTTTCATCGGGTGCCATTTCCGCATGATTTGTCGATTTCACCTCGGATTCTCGTCGAAAAGACGTGATGACGCTCCTCCTCTTTAGCCTCGCTGTACCTACACCATCTCCAGAGCCCTTGAGCATCCTCATCGCCGGCAGTGGCTCGTCGTTCGAGTCCGACCGGTCCGTCATCCGATCGAGAGTTTCGAGCTTGAAATAGTTTCCCGCCAAAATCTCTCCGGATATCATTGAGCGATGAACGTAGTCGCGGACGAAAACGGCCCACGGTCGATGGCCAAGGCGCCTCATAAGCGAACGCCGCTGGGTACGCTCTCGCTCAATGCAGCGTCCCCCCACGTAGTGACAGCTAGTGAGTTCAAGCGTCGACGGGTGGACGTGGCCGACGACGTTCGACAGAGCGAAATCAACGCAGCATGGCTCGATATGTGTTGTGCGTTGCTCGCCAAGAAACGAGCAGCAAGATGCGCTGAGGTTGAGATGACAGAGCTGCCTGACATCACGATGCCAAGTAAAAGCAAGCAGCCTTCGTTATTAGCATCGCTTGGGGATATGGAAAAGCGAGATGCTGATATCGAACGTGCTGCCGAACTTTTGCACAAACAAAGCCAACCATCAACGATATGCTGTGGATGTAAAACGGGATGTTTAAAGCTGTATGTGAATATGAAAGAGGATAAAAACTAATGTGGATGTGGTAGGTATTGCCGATGTTTTTTGACAAAAGGGTTTTGCACAGAGCAATGTACTTGTGCTAGCTGTATGAATTCAGTTGAAGCGGCAACAGAGCGTGTGGCAGCAATTACAGCGCATTTAAAGAATAATATTCATGCATTTCGATCAACACAAGATAAAACATCGACTAGTTCGCAACAGAGTAAGTTTATTTTGATGGTACCAAAGGTATTATATTGATGGTATTTCTTGGTGATTTAAGAATTGAAATGTAGACTACGACAAATACAATTACTTGCAGATGTAAAAAATCAAAATGCTCCAAGAAATATTGTGATTGCTATCAAGCGGGTATGCCTTGTGGACCAAAGTGTCAATGTCGTGATTGCTGTAATCATACTCCTGCAGAGACAAATACTAAACAAGTTTTGTACTCGCATGGAACTATTCGAGTGATTGTGACTAGGATGCCTCGACGAAATGAAGTGGAAAAATCTCTCCTTGTAAACCTCTAGCTTTTTTCAAAATATAACTTTATAATACTTCGTATTCATGTTGACATTGCAAATTACGATGTTTCACGAGATATCAATCTACGCCACGTATTTTCTTGGACTTCATTTTGCAAAATTTCATAAATGTTGGTGCAACCTTCCATGGCACAAGTCATGAGCGACTATTACAAGTTATTTAATCCTGTGAATCATATCTTACCTCGAAAATTTCAAGAGGAAGTTTGCATTCCATTTGAACCAAGGTCAACTATAGCAATAAACATAGAATAAAGATTAATATGATATTATTGTACCTTGTCATTGCGTGGAGTTAATGCTACAGTCAAATCTGGGCAGCGAGCATTTTGTTCAGTTTGATTCAAATCTAGCAAAATTCTTCTTTACCAAATGCTACAAATTCACAATTTTACCACAAAGTAATATTTGTTGGATATATCCTGCAGAGCATGCAACAACAAAATCCTTCATTGCAATCCCAGCATCAATCAAAGCAAGAGTCACAGCGTTAATACACGCTGAAAGTTCACCTAAAAACAATAAATCTTTGTAAAAGATATTGTAAAATACCTCCATCAGCATGCAAGATTTGTACAAAAATATCAATTTGAGATTTTGGATACAAATGCGTTGAAATATTGGCTTCAAAGATTTGAAGAATTGCCAGAGATGTTTCAAGTTTCTTTCGATCAGCTTTATGCGTGACCTTGCGCTCGCTTGTTGCAAATGGTGCTTGTGTGACTTCACACGTTACTCGAGCTTTAGTTTGTACAACTTCTTCAGGGGATTTTCGTCCAGTGTGTTCCTTTGGGCCATAGACCACTGCCATCACTTTCGTCTGTCCTTGTTCGACATACGAAGATCCATCAACACGTTGAAAGAGACCAAATTTACATCGAATACGACGTACTTCATTTGGACGACGTCCATCTACACGTAGTCCAGCGATGCTCAGGAACTCTTTCATTCGAATATTTCTATGATTGGATATAAATGCAATTAGGCAAATGCCTAATTCCTAAATAGAATAATTCGGCATTATCCGAAAATTGCAATGCCATTTAAAAATAGTACAAGTAGCCACGTCTCTGTATATCGACATCAATCCAGTTCAGTTCATTGATTTTAAAAATATTAAACTCGAGAAGGAATAAAGAACGTACCTCGTCCCAATGCTAGTCAGAGTAATTTAATTTGGTGGAATTCGCTGATTGGTGCTATCTATTTTTCAGCCAATCAGCAATCATATTTAGCTTGTCAAAAAAACCGTTGAGGATTGCATTTTTATCCGGTCACATAGTTGGATACAAATGGTCATGCTTGTCAAATGAATGAGTTGGTTGGTTGACAAGCATGACTGTTCACAAGATCTCGAGCGTCTCCTCGTCAAAATGGCGAGGAATGGATAGTATTACAATATAATAAGATGGTGTGCATGGGACACGCTACCTAATAAATCTCCTTGTCTTTGTCTCTCTCTATCTAATGCACGGGTTGGTACTCGCGTTGTAATCCAAGCAACGATTTGGCTGCAAGAATTTCAAGGTCCCGAAACCCACTTAGAACAATATTTCCACTTGATGACCAGTGTTCCGATTCACTCGAATTGCTGCTGCAGCTTGGAGAATTGTTTTCAATTTGGGATGGTGGAGTTAGCTTCATTCGTTTAACAACTTTTTCTGGTACTGCATTGACTTGATATGATTCATCATCGTCCACGAATGGACATTGTGGTGAAGATGGTGGTGAATTTGGGGCAACCAATGTAATATTCGATGGAACATCTAACTTTGCCCCACGTGGACCTCCACGTCCCGTCGATAAAAAATTCTTGACTTCAACGCCTGATTGTCTTAATACAGGTTGCCATAATCGCTTTCTTGCATTCGTAAACCAATTTGACAATTGTTTGACTTCAATACCAGCTTCTGCTGCTAATTCTTCTTTTTCTTCTTCGCTTGGGTATGGATGCGCAAAATGTTCTGGCGAAAACATCCATGCTTTGAGTACATTCTTTGCTTCAGGATTAAGTGTGCCTCGTCGTGTACCCTTTTTTCGTTTATTATAGTCTGCATCCATCATTTTGTTTTCGCTAGGACTTGTTTCTGGAAATGGTGGTGGTGGTGTGTAATGTAAAGGGGTCTCACAGCTCGAAGGGATCTTTAATGTAGTTAATTTCTTTTCTGCTGAAATATATGGTTCTATCAATTCATAATTATAAATCTTATTGCAATCGTAATTGTACCTGATACTTTAAGTTGTAATTGGGTTGCTGTTGGCAACATCGTTTGAAGATTTTTATTTGGACTTGATAATCGTCGTGGTGGTGTTGAAAATTCACGTGTTGGACTTACTGGACGTGTATTTACTGTGTCCAATGTAAGCTTGGAGCTCTTTAGTTTAATGCAATCCATTGGAAATCCAGTTTTGTGTTGTGTCTCAAGAGGTCGCTAATCAGTTGATGGCTTTTTTGTGAGTGATTTGGAAAACCGGAGCAATAAAACACATCGAAGATTACCCAAGGTTTTTGTATATATTCCATACTTGACAAGTTCGCAAATCAAATTACATCGAAAATACATTTCGTTCATTCTTACATCCATTCAATTTAGTATTACGTCCTGTACGGTCTCGTACATTTCTTTATTCACCGTTAACGTTTAATTCTTTGTATTGCTCCTGTGTTTTATACAAACCTTTCTATTCTTAATTTGTATATTATGTTTCAATCATTTTGATTTTCATCCTGTTTCTAACGTGCCATGTAACGCTTGCTGTCTCACACTGTATCAACCCTTTCAAAATTAATATTTCAAAATGCCCCTTCCCCTACATATTAAAGCTTCCACCATTTTTTACAGGCCAATCTTACTTGCTTGTCAAAAAGATTCGCAACGGCACCACGTTTGATTGGCAAGTATGATTTGGAAATCGAAAGATAACCGAGTTATGATGAACATCAAGCGTGTATTTCGATATCGAAGATACAAGAATCGGACCGTCCTCATATTAATTTAATTCGAAACACATTGTTAGTTGAAACGTTTAGATAATTGACAGGCATGGCGGTGGAAAATGCACATTGTTTCTTCTTCTAAACGTCGAGTCCAACGCCACCCAATATATGCATATTTGGTGCGTGGTCCATGTCCATCGTTGCCACTGTACAAAGGAGCGATACAAGTAGCCTCACTAACGTCCACGTGGCAACCTCCACGCTTTGATTTACAAAACGAATGTACATCGACTGGGTATTTAGTTAGACAATAGCAGCATTCATCTTAGGAGACTTAAGACGTCGGCATCTGATGCGACGTTGTAGAGAAAGTGCGGGCAAGAGGATGATTTTGGTGGCAAAGATCGGGGGGTCATTATCCGGCGCTGATCGAAGGAAGTTTGGCGATGGACTGGGCCAAGTTGCTTGCACCGCATCAAGGCACGGAATGGACTTTAGCTGAAGATGCTGCGTTGGCTGCACAGTTAAAGCTCTTCTCGCAGCAGTTGTTTGCCAGAACCAAAGCATTGGAAACGTCGATATGGGAACTCGGTTCGGCCGCCGAACTTGCGGATGTCCGACTTAATAATTCGATCAACCAGTTCTTGATGCTTAGTGATAGCCAATTCATTGAAAATCGAGTGTATGAAGAAGACGACGAAGAAATCGTTGCGACTGATGCGGAAGGAGCACCAGCGCCTACAGAGGAAAAACCTACTGAACCTGAAAAACCAGCAGAAGATGCCACCAAGAAGAAAGATATTCAAGTGGTGGATCAATATAGGTTGGGATTGAACTTTTTGAATGGAATGTAGTGAATAATATTGTAGAGCGGCATTGGAAATGGGCATGACTGCGATGAAGTTGTTTTCTGTTGGAAATGAAAATGATGACGATGTTGTTGACATTTACAATGAACGTCCATTACCATTTGTCATCGGGACAAAAGAATTCTTGGAAGATGAGTATTTGGGACTTGGTGCTGCACCAGATTCTGACACGGATGAAGATGCAAGTGAAGCAGAAAGCAGCTCGGAGTACTCGGACAGTGAAGAAGAATCGGAAAGTGAATCGGAGGAAGAAGAATCGGAAGAGGAAGATTCTGAAGAAGAAGAGTCTGAAGAAGAACATGAAACTCAAAAAAGACCTCACCCTCCAACGTTGCCACCTCCACCAAAACCAGCAGTAACTCATCATGATGACAGTGAATCAGAGGATGACGAAGATTTGTTTGGTTTCAAGCCAACAAATACAGCTAAACCAGAGCCCCCAAAGCGTGGCGGGCTATTTGGAATGGATAGTGACGATGAAAGTGAAGCTTCAGGTCATCAGCACTCGAATCTATTTGCTGCTGAAGATATGAAGCGTGGTGATACGTTTGATGGACGTGCTGCCCCACCTTCAGGTCCACCACCGGCAAGGCCTCCTACTGCTGATCTCTTTGGTGAGCTTAAAGCCAAGGCTGCAGCTCGTGAACAACAAAAAGAACCTGCAAAACCTACTCCTGCAGCCCACGCCCTATTTGGTGAAAGCGATAGTGATGCTGAGTCAACTAGCAGTGGACTCTTTGGTCGTCAATCCTCAGTAAATATGTCTAGAAGAGGACCTGCCCCTCCAGCCAAGCCCTTGACTTCTGTAGACTTCGACTCAGACTCGGAATCAAGCTTGTTTGGCACATCAAAATCTCTCTCCAAACCCACACTTACTGCTACACAACCGCCAGCTCAGACTCAAGCGTCCAAGCGTTTATTTGGCGATAGCAGTGATGATGAAGATGATTCTGTGGGGCTCTTTGGTAGAGCGAGTACAAAACCTGCTGCCCCCGCTGGCGGTGTTGCACTTCCCACGGCCGCACCCCCAGCAGTTCCTCCTACGACGGCCCCTGTCGCCCCTGCCGCTGCACCAAAGAAGGCGAATACCTTGTTTGATGATGATGATAGTGACGAAGACAGTGGAGGTTTGTTTGGTGCGCCTGCTAAATCTGCTCCAAATGCCGCACCAACACAAACTGCCACTCCAACACCTGCTTCAGTTCCAATCCCATCTCGCATGACTAGCTCTCGACCAAATACTCTCTTCAACGATGGAAATGACAGTGATGATAGCAGTATGGGTCTATTTGGCTCAAAGCCAGCAGCTGCAAAACCAACTGAGGCACCACCCACACCAACACCACCTGCAATGATTCCTGTTCCACCTCGAATGACTTCAAAGAATAACACACTCTTTGGTGACGACGATGACAGTGATGATGGCGAAGGTCTCTTTGGTGCACCAAAAAAGACTCCGGCACCTGTGCCTACGCCAACTCTAGTTGAGGCTCCAAAGCCGGTTGCTGCCCCAATTCCTGTGGTTCCAGCAGTTCCTCCACCGCAAACTACCCCTGCACCAGTGCCAGCTCCTGTTGCTGCACCTAAGCCTATCCCACCTGCTACTTCTAATCTATTTGGCGACTCTGACAGCGATGATGATGGTGGTCTATTTGGAAAGCCTCCACCGACTGCGGCTAAACCAAAAACAGTGACAATTACAGAAACAACCACCACTACGACTACCATTGCACCACAGACACGTCTACACTCGTTATTCCAAGAGCCTGACAACACAACGTCTAGTGCAAGTTTGTTCGGAACTCCTCAACGTCCATCTTCAAAAAAGAATCTGCTTGCGGATTTCAAACCAGCTACTCCAGCTGAGAGTTCTACAAGTAGTCTCTTTGGAACAAGTACGTATACTGCAACTTCGACTCCAAGTTTGGCACCTTCAGTTCAGAAACCAGCCATCACTGAAATGCCCAAACCAATTGTTCCGCCAAAATCTAATGTGCCTCCAAAGCCTCTAAGCGATGATGAGTGGAGTGACGATGAAAGTGGGGGCCTCTTCGGTCGGGCATCATCCAGCATGTCCAAACCTGCACCAAAACCCACTTTGTTTGGGCAATCAACTGCAGTTCCTCCCCAAAGTAGCTCATCAAGCCTCTTCGGAACACCTTTTGACTCTAAACCAGCAGCATCGCTACAGCCTGCTGCATCACTACAACCTTCTGCATCACTTCAGCCAGCAGCTACACTCCAACCTGCTGCTTCGCTTCAACCTGCTGCTAGCCTTCAACCTTCTCTGCAGCCTGTCCCAGCTAGCATCTTTGGTCAACCGCTCAGTGCAGGATCTCCAATGCCTTCCATGGCTAATGCCTCGCTCTTTGGTTCAGTTCCAGCAGCACCATCATCTGGACCTCCTCCACCAACGTTGGGGGCATCTTTATTTGGTCCTGCTTCAACAGCAGCATCTTCAGCACCACTTGGAGCGCCTCAATCATCCCTATTTGGTAGTTCTACTGCACCTCCAGTATCTAGGCCCCCACCTTTAAACTCTGGTGCCTCATTGTTTTCATCTACTCCTGCAACTAGTGGCTTATTTGGTAGCACCCCAGCTGCACCGGCAAGTGTACCAATTGCCTCCAAACCCACAGGAACAGCTCCACCACCTCCACCCGCAGCTCGTCTTTTTCAAGCTGATGATTCCGACTCGGAAGGTTGGTCTGATGATGAAAATTCACTTTTTGGTCCACCCAAAAAGAAGTAAAATCACAGTAGCATCGAAATACAGCAATGAAAACAAACGTACATCAATTCTTACTTGTTTTCTCCAGCACAAAAATGTTTTATTTCGTAGTGTTGCCATTAACTTGGATGTTTCTTTCTTATTTCCAAGTTGTAGTTTGAAGTGATCACCATACAAATTCATCAATAAACCACATCAATGTCACCAAAAACAGATTCATCAATATTATCATCAAGAACAAGCAAAAATCATTTATAGCACTTCACAAGGCACTCCTGCCTCGTAATTAACAATCAATTCCAATGCTGTATGCACTTTAACTGCACATTATGACAAATGCGTTAAGATTACAAGTCTGATGATCACACATGAAGGTGAGGTACGATCTGATTGGTCCGAGCTACGAGGGGCTGCCTGCCTGTCACTTTGCCTTTACCTGTAGTATGTTGAGTGCCCGCACATTGACCCGCAGCCTTCGTGTTTCACAATTTGCTCGCTTTGCCAGCTCTGTGCGTTCCGAGACCGATTCGATCGGTGCCATTGATGTTGACAGCTCCAAGTACTGGGGAGCTCAAACCCAACGTTCGCTACAAAACTTTCCTATCGGTGGTCCTCGCGAACGCATGCCAATGCCTGTGATCAAGGCTATGGGCATTGTCAAAAAATGTGCTGCCAAGTACAACAAGAAGTTGGGCAAACTTGATGCTGCTGTTGCTGAAAACATCATCAAGGCTGCTGATGATGTTATTTCTGGCAAGTTGGATGACCATTTCCCTTTGGTAAACTTTACAATTTGAAATATTCAAAGATCTCAATGGAATTAGGTTGTTTTTCAAACTGGTTCAGGTACTCAATCCAACATGAACACTAACGAAGTAATTTCGAACCGTGCTATTGAATACATGGGCGGAGAACTTGGTTCCAAGAAGCCTGTGCACCCAAATGACCATGTCAACATGGGTCAATCGTCCAATGATTCTTTCCCAACTGCCATGCACATTGCTGCTGTCATGGAAATCCACCGTGTCCTCCTTCCAGGTCTCCGCAAGCTCCATGATGCTTTGGATGCCAAGGTAAAGGAATTTGATGGCATCATCAAGATTGGTCGCACCCACACTCAAGATGCTACCCCATTGACTCTTGGCCAAGAATTCTCGGGATACCGTGAACAAATTGCCTACTCGATCAAGCGTGTCGAAGATGTTTTGCCAAACTTGTACAAGTTGGCTCTCGGTGGCACTGCTGTCGGTACTGGTTTGAACACCACCAAGGGTTACGATAAGGAAATCGCTGCTATCATTGCTGAAGAAACTGGTTACCCATTCATGACTGCTCCAAACAAGTTTGAAGCTCTTGCTGCCAACGACGCTGTTGTCGAAGCCAGCGGTGCCATGAACACCATTGCTTGTTCGCTCATGAAGATTGCCAACGATATTCGCTTCCTTGGTTCTGGTCCACGTTCGGGTCTCGGAGAACTCAACTTGCCAGCCAACGAACCTGGTTCCTCCATCATGCCTGGCAAAGTCAACCCAACTCAATGCGAAGCCATCACTATGGTGTGTGCTCAAGTCATCGGTAACCACGTTGCTGTCACTGTTGGTGGTTCCAATGGTCACTTTGAACTTAACGTGTTCAAGCCTGTCATGATCTCCAACTTGATTTCTTCCATTCGTTTGATCGGTGACAGCTGCAGTGCTTTCACTGACAACTGCGTTGTTGGCATTGAAGCTAACCTCGACACCATTGATCGCCTTATGAAGAACTCGCTCATGCTTGTCACCGCTCTCAACTCTCACATCGGCTATGACAACGCTTCCAAGGTAGCTAAGAAGGCCCACAAGGAAGGAACGACCCTCAAGGAAGCTGTCATTGATCTCGGACTCTTGACCGCTGAAGAATTCGATCGCTATGTTCGCCCTGAAGATATGATCGGACCAAAGTAAAAACAGTTAATGACACTGTAGAGTTTTTTGTTTAACCGGATACTGTAACCGGAGATCTTATGGCGTTGACACGAGAGGAAGCGAAACTTGCGCTCTTGAGTCTCTCTCGTCTTCATGCAGAGCTCCCAATGGCAAGGGAGAAAGTAAATGTACGACGTATTGTAGGCATTAGATCATGTTGTGAGATAGATGGCCAAAGATATGCTCGTGCAGCGTCATCGTCCTTTGGTTTTACTCATCAAAGAAGTTTTAGCCGAAAAAAAAAGTCTTATTCAATGTAAATCCAATGACAGGAATATGAATTGAAACTTAATTGTAGATTTACGTCTCTTTCTCTATACATTACCTCCTATTCGTAATTCACAACAAGAAATGACACAAGTTCCTATCGAATTTGACCCAAAAGATATCAACATTCTTCAACTACAGGTATGTAAGATCGTTGGGATTAATCTAATGCAAATTAGTTTAATATTAGTGCAGAACATGCACAACGAACACTTATAGCTTGTCAAAATGACTTTGTCTTTGCAATTATGCATCTTGATGCTGAACAACGTGCTCAATAACTTTGTTTTACATGAATATTGTGCTGCATTACAATTTTTATAGATAAGATTGAATAAACTGACAGAAAGTATACTATACTGAAACCGTGATTACCCTCCTAGTCAAATAAGTTGTATACTAAGTTGCAGATAATTTACAGAATAAAAGAACGTATAATTGTATCAAGTAAATGGTATCTTTGGCTAATGGAGATGTCCAAGGCGAATGAGGTCCGTACAGCCGATGCCCGCATCCAGGATCTACTTGTGCTTGTGGATATGAACAAGAAAGTTGCAGCAGAAGCTCTTAAATGCAGCTCAACAACAGCACAAAAGTTGGAAGATATTACAGTCTATCACCATGCACAAATTGCAATTTGGCGCAATAAAGTTGAGTTATCATTGCGATTAAGACGAGAACGAAGGAGTAGAACGACAGTATTCAATGTATGGCGTATGATTCTTAAACGACAACGAATATTACGCCGAATTGTGCACAAAAAGCAACGTCAAAGTGTCCGGTATGCTTGGCGATTATGGTATATTATGATATGTAAATGGATATCAGCTAAAGCGATTCGATCTGTGCAGCTTACTAACATTTTTAAATTGTGGGTAAGGAATTTCAAGAGTCGTAAACGAATTCGTCAACTTTGGAGACCTATTTGGTATCGCATGTATCAAAGGCAATTGTTAAATGCATTTGTACATTGGCGACTTCAAGTAAAAGATGAAAAGCTTCATATATGGATTGATTGCCTCAAGGCTGCAAATTTAGCATTGGAAGAACAAGCCCAGGCATATCAAGATGCACTAACTCAAGCTCAAGCAAATAAAACTCGAGAGTATGCAATTGAACAAAGACGATATCGTCGATTAGATCAAACAATGGAAATGTGCCTCACCTTTCGCCGATGGGTTGGGATGTATCGATTGCGACAACGAACTCAAGACATTGGCAAATTTCGCCAGCGACAGCTTTCGCATCAACTTCTTTTATTGACATTTTCACAATGGAAGTCGTATCATTTAATCCTACGTCAACACGCTCGATTGCTCCGCCTTGTACATCTGAGTAAACGCAAGAAAATACTGCAAAAATGCCTTTCATTAATGCGACTAGAAGTGGAGCGAATACGTCGACTGAAAAGATTACTTTTTCGACGTCATAGTCAAACTTTAAGTATTAGCTGGAAAATTTGGATGAGTTATGCACGCAGCAAAATGACTGACGCTCAATGGAAATGCCATTTAGTCGCTGTAAGGTCAAGTCATAAACTTTATCTCAAAGAAATAAGGGATGGTCGATCTATCTTGTCATCTCACATGGCCACTTTGATTTCAAGATTTCGTGGATTTACATTACGCCAGAAAACATTTTATCAATGGAAAAGATGTATTATTCATCGACGTAAGCTTCGAGGTCTTATTGCTGTGCTAAATGGTGTCATCAGGCGTAAACTAAACCATGCCATTGTGTTTTGGCAAAATTATGTGAACAATTGCAAACTTTCTACACGGTGGATGAATCGACAATCTATTGCCAAAGTTAAATGCATCACAGCACGGTCATGGGCTCGATGGATGCAATATACTCGAAGGCAACGCGTTAGTAAGCATAATCGGTATATTGTTGCAAGCACATTTCAATTATGGAGACGACATATATTAGCTTGTCATCGTCAGCGCAAAGCAGTTGGTGGAATATATTCGGTATTGAATAAAGCTTTATGCCGCCCTCGTTGGCAACAATGGTGTAAACGATTGCATAGTTGCCACCAAATGGCAATATTCCAGCAAAGAAAAAAACATCGTCAGCTATTTACTCTTTTTTATGTTTGGAAGTGTCATGCTTTATATCGTCGTTGGACGGAAAAACAAGCTTGGAGTAAATGGATGTTAAAGCGGGAAACCAAACGGGAGTCCAAACTTAAACGCAGATGTTTTAGATATTGGTATCTACGTCTGCAGCATCAAAAAAGAGTGGAAGCTCACGTAAATCGTATTGTAATTCATCGCTATAATTATACATCAAAATATGCTGCAATGAATCAGTGGAAGCGCATAAGTCAACGACAAAGAAAAATTCGACAAAAGCTAACACGGATATTTCATCATCTCTTACACAAATGGCCCATGAAGCGAGCAATTGAGTTGTGGAAATGCTACAAAATAGGTGTGAAGACTCTTTTTATGTTATCTATTAGCCATCGAGCAATGACACAACAGTTTTGGCTCAAGTTGCTTCAGCAAAACCATTTCACATTTCTTGGGAAATCATTTCAAGCACTGAAATTTAATTGGAATCATGCAAAACTCTTGAAGAAAAATGCAATTCGATTCCACCTTGAGCACCAAAAAAGAGTTCTTTCTCTTATAATGAAACAATGGACAAAGCTTTGGTCATTGGGATCTCAAAGAAAAAGACATCTTCGTCACTGGTTCTTTTTAACCTTACCACGCCGTCAAATTAGGAGAGTATTTAAGAATTGGTTATCGGCAACAGTGCGGCAATTTGTGTGCAAAATTGAAGCATTTGCCATTCAAAGCCAGAATAAACTTGCAATGTCTGTACAGCAGTACCATGACAACCATTTTTATCGATCGATTCTGTCAGAATGGAGTAAATTAACCAAGAATTACAAGCGAAGAAGATCTATACTCCAACGTTTATTGTATCGAAGGTATCGATATCATATATTACAATCGTGGCATCGCCTTAAACTCATCAAACCATTGACAAACGCAATTGCATTCGAATGCTGGCTAAGTAAACGATGGAAAAAGTACTGCAGACTCCAGTCCCTACATTTTTGGCAACAAAAAGTTAAGCACCGTCAACGCTTTAAGAACATCATACTTCGAGCTGTGCTTTTGTGTGAAAGACGTAAGATGTATCTTGGGTTTACTCAATGGCGAAGACAATCCCAGAGATTTCAAATTCAGTACCAACGCTATGTTTTTACTTCTTACATTTATCTTCGCCTTACTCGACAAGCAAGTATGCGAAGGCTTAAAGTGTTGTGGAAGCATTGGGTTCAGTACCATGAAGTTCACAATGTGAACCAAACTTGTCTGTACTATGTATTAAGTATATTTTAGGTGGCAAAGTTAAAGGCACTAAAGTATGCTCAAGATTGGCAAAGCTTTTGGTTGCGTCAAACTTTTTCTTCTTGGTTCCATGCTACAAGATTATTCAGACGTCAACGCATTTACATCAGTCATATAATGTCTAAGCTTTATATACGACTGCTCTACATTGGATTATATACTTGGCAACAAAGAATGCTTCGAGAACGTTTGATTCATGTACAAAGAAGAGGTCTCATGGAAAGGAGTCGATTTAAAGTCGAATTGCTTAAAAGTCAAATTCATATTGGTCACCAAAGGCTTTTGCGCGCTTATTTACATCACTGGAGAACTGTTGTGCCCTCACAACGATTTCGTCTTGAGCAAACATGGTGCTGTTGGAAAAAGCTATGGCAAGAAGGGCGCATATATATTAACTCTTATCGACTACAAACTCTTGGGCATCGCTTTCATAAGTGGTGGCGATTTCTACTTACTCAACGTGAAATTCGTCGAGCGGTTCTAAGGTTAATTAGACACTGGACAATCACCCGAGAACGACATGGTTTTAACACTTGGCAGCACCGTATTAGACGAGCAATTCACCACGAATGCCTTCAGCGAGTTTTGGTCATCCAAACAACGATGCAAACTCAAGAACTTGAAATTGCACGAGAACAATGCCTTCGCTCAGTGTTCCAGCAATGGAGACGCATTAGTTCCATTTCAAAAACCCAGGACAGGATTAATGCTACTGAAAAATTTGGCACATTAAGTTTATGCTGGCAACATTGGCTACACTTCACTCAACAACACAAGAAAGCTCAATTGCTAACTCACCACCATCAATTGCATGTGCTAAGAAAGACCTTTGAAGCATGGATCAATTATAAACAATGGTATTGTTCAGTGCGTTCTCAATTACTTTATCTAACATTACGATACAAAAAAAGTTTATTGTGGCGTGGCTGGTGTCGATGGTTTAAATATCTCTATTCATCGTCAATAAAACAAACCCAAGACAAAATTCAATCAGATCTCGATAAAAGAGCGGTTGAAAATAATGAGCGAAGAAGGCTAACATTGCAGTATATTCAAGCAGCATTCTGTGCTCATAGTTCATCGCTATTGCATCGAATATTCAATTTCTGGAAACAAATGTGGAGACTTCGACAAGACATTTATCGTCGATATGAACGACGTCGATTGTACAAACGATTTTACAACTGGAAAAGTTATGTTTTGAAAAGGAAAATGGAGTGTACTCGAAAGTATTTGCTTCAGTGGCGTTTGACATGTAAAGTCAAAGGTCGAGCAAGATTACTTTTACACCATTTTGCAAGCAAGCAAACTGTGAGAAAACAAAGAGAAATTTTACGTTCATTATTTACTTTATGGAAGCAAGAAACCATTGAAAAATGTGACTCCCACAATACCAAACTAAAGAATCATCAGAGTACCATACAACTTGCTTTATTAAAAAAATCAATGAGGCATTGGCATCAACTCGTGGCTGCAGCTCATTTATCTGCACAGCATGATCATGTTTTAACTTTACAAGTCTTTCAAGCTTGGAAACAGTACTTAATGCTACGAAAGAAATGGCGTAGTAAACGGCAACTCAATGAATGCCATGCAAGAATTATTCAAATGTGGCAAAATCGCAAACAACCCGAGCAGCCAACTCAACTAATGAAATACACGTTTGAAACATGGAAGAAGGATGTATTTGGTGACAGAAATAAACTACATTGGCAAAAAGATGCCTTGGGCAAAGCAGCATCTCTTCTTGTGACTGTAGTTGAATCTTGGTACGAAACTAAACTCTCTTTTGATACATTGTGGCGATGGTTTGGTGCTGTTCGTTTGCAGCAAAATGATCTTGTTAGCAGATACGAATTTTGGAGAGATAAAAGCTCAAGAAAACAAGTAAAAACTTGTTTTTATGCCTGGAGTAAATACCATGGAATGTGGCGATCAGCTCGACTGGTTGCACAAACTTGGCGAACTACTCAAGGGAAACAAGTTGTTTTAAGATGTTTTCATTCATGGGCAACTGCAGTTCGAGCGCATCAACACTACAATAGCTCGGTGTTGACCATAACTCGATGGGTGCAACATACAACAAATCGAAAGCATTTACTCACGCTTTGTTTGCATGTGTGGAAAGCTTTGATCACAACATCCACCGATGTCTCACCCATTTCTGTTGTGGATAAAGTAGATCAAAGTACATGTACCCAACCTGTATATGATCAAGCTCTTTTAAAGTTATTGGATTTGCGCCAAGTATACCTGCATCGATGTTTGAAGCGATCTCTGTGGATTTGGTTTTTAAAACTTGTTGGACGTCATATTCCTGTGCCATTGAGTGTGGATGTTGGTTCCTCTGTAGCTCATAGCATTGCTTCTCAAAGTGCTGATGAACGTACAAAACAACGAGAATGGTTAATGCATTTTTTCACTCAACAAAGTCAAGCGAATTTGCTTCGTAAATCATTTGATGGGCTCAAACAATCGTGCAAGAAAAAACCAGATAAAAATCATATCCAACTCGTTTTATTGCAATGCGTTCAGATAGTAGAGCAACTTCATGTTCGAAGTCATTTTGACCAATGGAAAAAAGTCTATATCGCCCTAGCACTCCAAGAAGCACAAGAAGAACACGCAGTATTGATGAATGCACTGCAAGATATTGCAAAATACCGACATTCATTGCTTCCTCACGTCTAAGCTACCACAATTTGTTGGTGGAGACATCAAATGTCGCGACAAGGGGACGATGGTCCGATACCATGCGCCAATAGTCTACAGTCTCATCTAGAGGTCGAGGCACAATCCACTAGAGCATTATGAGCTTGAAAAATAGTATGAAATGTACCTGGTTTTCATCCCATGGTTCATTATCAAGCGTAAGAAATTCTGGACGTTTGAGTCGTGTTGCATCAGGAAGGCTGCGAGGTAATAGATCACAACTCTTTGGTTTAAAGAGCAGCCTTTTTTCATTGTATAAAACGTGATCTTGTTTAATCGGGCGAAATGATTTGAATGGGTTGGAACAAAAAATGAAATCAACACCAACCTATATTGGTGAATACAACAATAACAGTACAGAAAATATACCTCGCTATTGTTATGATTGCAATGTGTAATCTTTGCCTCCCGTCCATGAACATATGAGAAGACAGATCGAAATCCATTTTCAATCACTAAATCATGCACAGGATCATAGATATCATTAAAATCCCCACACATAACAACAGGGCAATTTTCAAGATGTTCTTTTTCTTGATAATCTTGCACAGCTTTAAGCATGGTTTGTATTTGGGACATTCGCATAAGACGATTAATATCACTGTGTGGAAATGTCAAATGCGTATTGATGAGTAAAAATGACTATAAAAAAATTATACCAAAACATGTACATTTCGACATACCCGTTCCATAAACGAATGTGTATGAGATTCCAATAAATCTGGTTGTATCGATAAATGCATTAACATTGCAACACGGTCACCAGCTTTGTCAAAATCAAGATGGGTAAAATTATGAATCGTAAGTTTGCTTTCATCAATAAAAATTGCAAGTCCATCTTCTTTCAACCCTGGACGTTTAGCCAAATGACACGAAAAGCCTGGGAAATGACTCTCAAATGATTTCATATACTCATCTTTAAACCAATATTCCTGTAAACACATCACACTTGACTTTTCTGCTTTCAACGGTGACACCAACGCCTGTAGCCGACGCATATACAGTGAAGAATCCGTTGCTTCAAGCCTTCCTCCATGTCGAAAGTAGCACGGGGCCAACAGATTGAAGCTCACAACGCTTAGCTCGTGCAATTTCCTCCGCATCCTTCCACCGGCGCTAGAAAAGCGCATTGACGCCTATCAAACTTTTTTCGTTGCGTATCCGGATACGAAGTTTTCAGGTTGGTGCGTCATCAGTCGCGTCATCGTGATGACTTGATACAAATCAAAAGTGCAAAGTGATCAAAACTGGCTTGCATTACAAAGTAGGTAGATAAAAAAGATATACATTTTTTCAACATTATTAGATAGTTTAATAAGATAAAGGCAGGCTTTGGTTGTTCCTACGCAACCATGGTGCCTTGCATGTTATACACCGTGTTGCGTCCAGGAGAAGTAGGTGTTGGTTGAAAATGGAGTCGTAAAATCGCCCCAGTAAGAGGTTTGGTTTGAACAACGAGGTTACTATGCTTCATTTTGATGGTTGGCACAACAAGTTTAAGAAATCCTTCAAGAACAACAGGATGTAGACATTGGAGTTCAATGGGTTTCATCATATCGGTAGGTTTATGCAGTGCTGTTTCAAGCCAACGATGGAGAGCTGCTACTTTATGTTCACTGCCTTGAGACCAGTCATGAAAGAGACGATTCCAAGGTGCAGAGCCCATTGCATATGGCAATACGGGTTCAATTTGTGAAATTGTTTTCCATGCATTGTTTGAACGTGGAGAAGGGGTTGGCGGAGGTAAAGACACGGAAGAACGCTCAGTTAGCATCGTGGAATGAATTTGAATTGTATCATCAAGGCGTTCGTGAATTTCAGATAACAGACGTACGATTGTTTGTTGAATTTGATGAGATACAATGATGGAAGAAGGCACTTTTTGTCCATTGTCGGATTTTTTCCCAGAAAATACCACACGCATGACTCTCAGTAGGATATGGAATGATTTCTCCATGCCTTCAAGAGATTCCTGTAAAGAGTTGGAAGTAGGTACTTGATGCATTGATGTAGTGGAGCCACATGGTGATGGAAGTGCACTTGATCGTTCAGGCATTGAATTCTTTGAAGTTAAAGCTTTGATCGGTCTTGTGGGTGGCACAGGTGTGACTGCAGGGGATGGTTGTGCACTTTGAACGCTTGTTTTAATAGCTTGAAGCTGTTCAAACACAGCACTTCGTAATTTTTCATGTTCATTCATCCACAAATTAATATCTTCCGTGGGTTGTTCGTGTAACATTTCCAATCCATCATATAAACTCGTACTTGGTAAATTTGCCAATGGATCAACCAATTGAGCTTTAATAATCGCAATTTTTGTTTCAAGCATGTGCTGTTGTTCACTCAATTTCTTAACCTTGTTTTCATAAAGTTTAAGTAAACAACGACGCCACCAGCGCTGAAGTTGGACCAACGTTGCCATCGCTACAATGGGGTGAATTGAGGAATGAAGCGGATGAATTAGTTCGATTGCATGTCCCAACGGCGGCTCGTAACTCGCAGGGTTGATACGCAGTGCAACATGCCAGTTTAGCTGGCCACTCGCATTTTGTTAGCTGACCAATCACAAAATTGTCGGTTTTTAATGGGAAGAGTGTGGCGACCGGCGTGCAACTCGACGGAACTCTTAACACAGTGATCTCATGTCGAGTCAATTCGATTACTACATTCATACATTCTCCTTAAGCGACGTTCAGACGTGACAAGCCATTGCTTCAACCTTTGTTCGTTGCTTCAACAAGTGCACATGACATTTCAGACCTATCGTTGTTTCGTGACTACAGTATGCATCGTTGACTTTTACCAATCTTACTATCAACGCACATGACCAAGCACGTATATACTACTTGTACTTGCGCATGTACAAAGTATCTTTACCATTATGTCATTATCCTCAACATTGAATATCTTTTTTGTTATATCTAATTTCACGCCACTTTACAAAGAATTCAACCATCACATTTGATACCAATTCAAACCGAGAATGGCGTGTGTTTAGTCTATTCTTTGATTGGCTAGTAACCTTTTAAAACATTAAGATTGGCTAAAAATAAAAATACGTTTTATTAAGACTTAATCTCTTTTCTCATTGGATTACAATATTTCAAGAGATTAAAGATTGGATAAAAATAGAATTATATGATATTCTGTATTGTGATTGGGTAAGAATCTTTTGAAACAATAAGATTGGATAAAAATCAAATTACGTTTTTATAGATCAATTGGTGTTCGTGGATTGGTCAATATTGAAAGGGTATGATTTACTGGCGTTGATCAAATACTTCATCACACTTCGATTATGCGCTTCCTACAAACTTTGCGCCGTCCATCGGTATTGTCTCGTCACTTTCGAGCGTTCTCTGCTGATGCAGCAAAGCCAGCAATGAATACAGAGTTGTTTGATAAGTTTCCTCATCCACCAGGCTACATGGATAATCTTCGTAACATTGGGATCAGTGCTCATATTGATTCCGGAAAGACAACATTGACAGAACGTATCTTGTTTTACACAGGGCGTATTAATGCAATTCATGATGTACGTGGTAAAGATGGTGTTGGTGCGAAGATGGATTCGATGGAACTTGAACGTGAAAAGGGGATTACCATTCAATCGGCTGCCACTTATGCTACATGGAAGACCTCCAATATCAATATCATTGATACTCCAGGTCACGTTGATTTTACAATTGAAGTCGAACGTGCTCTTCGTGTTTTGGATGGTGGTGTCCTCGTGCTTTGTGGTGTATCTGGTGTACAATCGCAATCGCTTACAGTTGATAAACAAATGAAGCGATATGGTGTTCCTCGTATTGCTTTTATCAATAAACTTGATCGTATGGGTGCTAATCCTTGGAAGGTTGTTGGTGATTTACGCAAACAACTTAAACTTAATGCTGCTGCTGTTCAAATTCCAATTGGTGCTGAAGATCAATTGGAAGGTGTTGTTGATCTTGTCAAGATGAAAGTTTACAAGCATGAAGGTGAGAGTGGTGAAAACATTATTGAATCGGATGAAATTCCTGAACATTTAAAGGAACTTGCTTCCGCTAAACGACAGGAAATGATCGAACGTCTTGCAGATGTGGATGATGAAATTGGTGAACTCTTTTTGATGGAAGAAGAACCTACTGTTGAACAGCTCAAGGTTGCTATTCGCAGAGCTACCATTGCTCATAAATTCGTTCCTGTATTTATGGGTTCAGCTTTCAAGAACAAGGGGGTCCAACCTATGTTGGATGGTGTTTTGGATTATTTACCAGCTCCCCATGAAGCTCAAAACATTGCTTTGGATCAAACCAACAATGAACAGCCAGTTCTTGTCCCTTGTTCTCCAGATTCTCCACTTCTTGCTCTTGCGTTTAAGCTCGAAGAAGGACGTTTTGGTCAACTTACCTACATGCGTATCTACTCTGGTACTCTTAAGCGTGGTGGCTTCATGTACAATATGAGCAACATGAAGCGTATTAAAGTTCCTCGTCTTGTTAAGATGCACTCGAATGAAATGGAAGATGTCGAAGAAGTCACTGCTGGTGAAGTTGTAGCTATGTTTGGTGTCGAATGTGCTTCGATGGATACCTTTTCCGATTCCAACACCAACAAGTTCACAATGACTTCTTTGCATGTACCAGATCCAGTCATGTCCCTTGCTATTATCCCTAACAACAAACAAAACCTCAGCAACTTTTCCAAGTCTCTTAATCGATTCCAACGTGAAGATCCAACTTTCCGTGTACGTGTTGATGATGACTCGAAGCAAACTATTATCAGTGGCATGGGTGAACTCCACTTGCAAATTTACATTGAACGCATGAAGCGTGAGTACAATGTCGAAGTTGAGTCGGGTGCTCCTCAAGTCAATTACCGAGAAACAGTACGACAAAAAGCTGACTTTAACTACTTGCACAAGAAGCAATCTGGTGGTAGTGGGCAATATGCTCGTGTCACTGGGTATGTCGAACCTATTACTGAAGAAGAACTCGAAGCTGGTGAAGCTCCAATTCAATTCCAAAATGATATCATCGGTAATGCCATCCCACCAGAGTACATCCAAGCTTGTGAAAAGGGGGTGAATGATGCTGTAGCTAAAGGTTGGCTCCTTGGTCACCCTATTACCCGTGTTCGTGTTGTTATCACTGATGGGCAAGCCCATGCCGTGGATTCTTCGGAATTGGCTTTCCGCACAGCTATGGTCCAAGCTATTCGTTCTGCATTTACCAAAGCTAATCCTAGCATCCTTGAACCACTTATGAGTGTCGAAGTCGACGTTCCTAATGAGTTCCAAGGCAATATCATTGCTGAACTCAATCGTCGTCGTGGTATGATTCAAAGCAGTGAAGCTGATGAAATGGCAACAGTCATCCGTGCTGATGTACCATTGCAAAATATGTTTGGATTTTCGACTGATTTGCGTTCGTCAACTCAAGGCAAGGGAGAATTTACGATGGAGTACAAGACCCACGATTTTGTTGCCCGTGATACTCAAGAAAAACTTGTTGCTGAGTACCAAAAGGAACTCGCAGCTAAGGCTAAATAGATTACTGTATAGAAAAGTCAATGAACACTTTTTATGTGTCATTACCTTTAGACCATTACGACTAGCTTGAATAGAGATGCTACCACTTGAAACATTTAGCTAGATGTGAGTAAACAAAGTACCTCTACACTGTCCAACAGCACACAAGAAAGTCTTTGGATTAAGAGTAAATGATAGTGTCTCGCTTAGTTTTTGCAATCACGTTTCCTTTCTCATCACGTGCACCTGCAGGAGCTTTTGCCATTGCATGATGAGCAAGTTCTTTGGGCACAGGCATTTCACAAGCTTCGAGGTACATGCGTAAATCGTACATAATTTCTTCGTCTTGTTCGGTCAAGAAAGAAATAGCAACACCATCTTTGCCTGCACGACCTGTACGACCGATACGATGACAATAGTTTTGAATTTTACTTGGCACATCGTAGTTGATAACATGAGTAACATCAGGGATATCAAGACCACGCCCAGCAACATCAGTAGCGACAAGAATTTCATAAGTTCCATCACGAAAGCCTTTAAGGGATTCTTCACGTTGATCTTGGGACTTGCCACCATGTAGAATCGTTGCACGATAGCCTTCACTGCCCACAGCACGTGCAATAGTGTCGCACTCTTTCTTAACGTTGACAAATACAATGATTTTAGTTCCAGCATCTTTCTTGCCTTTGCCACGTAATGTATCCCGCAATGTTTCGAGGAGTTTTTGACGCTTTTTGCCACCATTCATATACCACACTTGTTGGTCAATACGTTTGTTTTTGCCCGAGGTTTCATCACCAATCTTGACAATTGATGGATGTCTTAAAAATGTTTTTGCTAAACGTTCGACTTCACTTGGCATTGTAGCACTAAACATCATTGTTACTCGGTATTTGAATTGGCTATCAATTGTAAGTTGTCGTTCGAGTTCATCTTCATTTTCCGATTTCAATAGAGTACCCATACTTTCAAGCACATCAATAACCTAAAAAAAGTCTTCGTTAGATGAGCTCATGTAGAATGTACTACCTGTTGTTCAAAGCCCATATCAATCATTCGATCTGCTTCATCTAGCACCACATAATTGCATTGATTCAGCACTAGATATCTGTTTTCAAGTACATCATTTAAACGACCTGGAGTCCCAATAATAATATCAATCCCTTCACGCACTTTAAATGCTTGTTCTTCTTTGCTTTGTCCACCAACTACAGACACTGTTTTAATTGTATGAGCAAAATTGCCTTCTCCGATAACAGTGTATTTAGCAAGCTTCATTGTTTCTTGTTCAATTTGCATTGCAAGTTCACGTGTAGGAGCCATAACAAGAGCCAAAGGCCCTTCATCAGCAGTTCGAGCAATCATATTTGCAGGAAGCTGGCATAAATAAGCAATAATTGGGATCACAAATGCTGCAGTTTTACCACTACCAGTCTCTGCTATACCGATGATATCTCGACGTTGAAGACCAACAGGAATAGCTTGCATTTGAATTGGCGATGGACGTTCAAAGCCAAGCTCATTGATGGCTTGAAACAAAGGTTCTGGAAGCACTGCTTCACTCCATTTACGCAATGGACGAGGAGCTTTACCACCACGTAAGATAATATCAAAATCTTCACGGAAAATACGCCAGTCTCGCTCTGTCATGTTGTCAAGAAGTTTATCGCTCCAGTGTAGAGCAGAAGTATGGGATCTCTTAACTTGTTCAGCTTCACGATTCGCTTCACGTTCTTGCATTCGCTGCAATTCACGTTCTCGTTCACGTTGCCGTCGTTCAACTGCTTCAGCAGACATACCATTGCGTTCATCAGCAGCTTTCTGCTCGAGTTGACGCTTTCTTGTGAGTTCTGTGATGAAATTACTGCGTTTACGCTGTTCTCGTAGATCAATGCCTGCCATATATCCTCGGCCAAACAATAGATTTACTTCCCGGCGTTTGTACAATGGATTAAGTTCTGTTGAGGTATCATCACTAGCATCCCATTCAAATTGAAAATTCTTGGCAAACTTTTCACTTGCTTTGATGATCTTTTTCTTTTCCACTTTTTTGCCTAAATATTGATTCTTTAGCTGAGCTAATTCTTTCTCTTGATCAGTGAGTGTTGGCCCATTGTTTGTCTTTGCATCTTTTCGTTTGTTGGATGTCGATTTTGTTTCTGTTTTCGCACGTTCAAGTTCACGATGACGTTGTAGTGAAGATTCATCAAACTTGGAGTATTTGCTTGCTTGTTGTGGTGCTGCAGGAGTAGAAGTTGATTGTTTAGCACGTTGTTGCTGAAGTCGAGCTAAAGCTGCTTCCTCACGTTCTTTTTTGGTAAGAAATTTAGGTTTTTTGGCTTCTTCTTCAAGAGCTTTTTGTCTTACAGCATATTTCTCTTCTGCAAGCTTTGCAATACGTGCTACACGCTCTTTTTCACGACTAATCGCTTCCATTTCCGTTGTTGGTTCCATTTCCTTCGACTCCATCGTCGCCACAAAAATGATACAAGTTTAATACCAGATATCAACTATCTAATTTTACTCAACTATAATGATGAAATTGGCTCCTCGCCCTTGTATCCATCTCTAAACACATTCATATCATCCATATAGCATAACATAAACAGATATAGTAGGCTCAAACTGTCAGAATTGACATTAAGGTACAAAGCCATTATGCTTGTCAAGCCACAATTGAACATAATGTGCGTGTTTTTAGTCATTAGCTAGGAATAATATTATGAACATTTGTATGGTAAAATGTATGTAGATGTGAAATCTTTTTTATATCGCATGTAATTCGCATGGAGTTCCTGAGCGATCTCTTGGACAAGTCCCGACTGCCTGCCGCTCCATGGACGGAATCGGCCCCTGGGACTGATAAATACGCTCACGTTCGATCATGTTCAACCAACTCTCGTTTGTTTCCTCAGCCACCACCCTCGGGTATCTCGCTTCAAGTTCGTAGTCCTTCGCAAAGATTCACAGTTCACTCGGCAATGACG
Source organism: Thraustotheca clavata (assembly GCA_002081575.1). Taxonomy (NCBI): domain Eukaryota; phylum Oomycota; class Saprolegniomycetes; order Saprolegniales; family Achlyaceae; genus Thraustotheca; species Thraustotheca clavata. The sequence goes on along the minus strand of JNBS01001738.1, from coordinate 3,146 downwards.
CACAATGGGCTACTTACCTCTTCATTAAGCCAAAGATTCTACTCTGCAAGTGCGGATGCATCTTCAGAAGTATTTGCATTGATTGCACTTCACAGTCAACATCGTCTTTCTTTATGTGCAGAGCTCGCAGTGCCTTCAATTGGAACATTTACACTGTCTGCATTGGAGTGTGGACAAAAAGCTGTTGGGACACCACCACCAAATGCTAAGCTTGGATTTAAAGGCATTTACAACCTTCCTAAGCTTCCTCATGTGCATGATAATATTAATACCCACGTCGAAGTTGCTGTGGATGTGGCAAATGGACCTACAGTTGAAGGTGGCATTGTTGTTGGTACACCTCAAATGTGCATTGGTGTTGGAGGGAAGTATACGACTGGAATTGAATCTACGGATGGACGTAATGTTGCACAAAAGCTTGAAGGATGGAGTTTTATTGCTCGACACATTGCGTCTGATGGATCATGGCGATCAACTGCAAGTATCCGAGAGCAAGGCACTGTGTATCGTTGGAATCTAAAGCAAATTGTGTCACCTCAGCTCTCAATTGCAAGTGAAGTTGACTACCAACTACGTCGTAATGCAGTGCTAATTCATGGACATGGTGAATATGCTTTGTCACCGAAAGAAAGTATATTTGGTACTGTTGATTCGGAAGCTAAAGTTGGTATTGCTTATCGTTGTCGTCTATCTCCTTATGTTCAAATCGCATTGTCTGGCCGCGTAAATACTCTACAACTAGAGACCGATTCCCATCAAGTTGGTCTTTCCATTCAGCTTGGTTAAAAGTAATATAGACCATTTTTCCATTATTCTAGACTTACATTATTTTCGATACACATTATTTTAACCTTTTTAAATAGTGTGTTGTGTGACATGAAAAGTGAAAAGGCGCCAAAATCAAAATGAACGTGAGCCGAAGCACCGCGTCCGTGGCATCTTCGGCAACAATTTCAAAGCCAGAGACGCCTTCTCCAAAGAAAAAAAAGGTATTTACAGTGGCACGACCTATTCCTTCGCCACTGGACAATATACCAGCAACATTGGATGCTCCAGTGAGCGAAGAGGTCAAATTTGCATTGAAAAAACAACTTCGACGAGATAACAATGGAAAGATCATGATGCATTCGGCACTTGGAACACCAGAAGATATTGAACATCTTAGTGACTTTCTGTCGGCACCACATCTTGGCTCAAAAGCTGGAGCTCGTACCCTTAAACGCAATGGCAGTAGCGCTCAAAATATTTTAACAAAGTCGAGTTCGCGTAATCTTCTTGGTAATGACACCTCACGATCGAAAGCACCATCACTTGAACCAAGTTCAAGTCGTTCATTATTGTCAAATAACAAAATACAAAATGACAATGCAGATGAGACAGCTAGCAAGATTAAAATGGAGGTTAAACGACAACAACTTGCAGAATTCAAGAAAAAATTACGACAAATGCCGATTCATGAACGTATTTCAATGGATCGAGAGAAAAATGTGCTTATGATTTGGGAAAAACGCAACAGGTTGATTTGAATTGATTAAGGCAAAGCTAAACTCGAATAGAGAATGGGAACAATTTAAAGCCAAAATATCCAAAAAGCTAAACAAGTCAGAGACAGATCTTGTCATGAGTAAAGCTGCAGATTATCGTCAACAAATTGAAGAATATGATATCATTCATAAAGCTACACCTCAAGTAGAAAAACATGGCAAGTACGTATTCACTTTACACTGCTTTGTACTATATTTTATTAGTGATTATTGGACTGTAAGTTTACGAGATGAAGGCACTCGATTTGTTCCTGTTGGTAATATCTTTAGTGGGCTATTTTGCCCCATAAAAGAAGATAAATCGCCATATACTGAATCTATTAGACGGTAAGATTTTACTTTGCATTGAATTTCATTACATTCTTAGACCATTTGATAATCACAAACACAATTCTAAAGTAAACCATGCCAATCCATATACCGATGCTCTTGCTGCTCGTAAGCGGCAACTATACAAAAGTATACGACAAATTCGGCCTCATGTTGTTGATAATAATCATTGGTATGTCAAATATTACATACCAAAGTGACTTCATTCATTTGTAGTGAAGGCCTTAAGATTGTATCACAGGATTTGGTTGAATGGGCAAAGCAAAGCTCGCAACATTATTATGATGCTATATTAAATCTTGAACGAAGCCAGCAACCATCAGCAGCCTCAATAAGACAAGATATTACGCCACCATCGTCTGCTCAACTCAATAGAAATGGACGTCGAACTTCCATTTCCCAAAAGTCTTCACGAAGTGATTCAATATCACGCATTGAAGGCCCATGTATTCAATTCATTGACATGCCTTCTAATGGAGTTTATCTTGATGAATTGCAACTATCATTTCACACTCGAATTAATGTTGTCCAAACTCTTGATGTGTGCATTGCCAACCCAAGCTCAACACTTCTTCAATTTCAATGGACTCAACATGGTCCATCACATCGAGATTTTGCACCAAAGGCTGCTGGAACTAGCCCAAGAACTTTTATTTCTCAAACCACTGGTATTTAAGTGTTTGTGATATTGGTGCTTAATATTGCTAGGCTCTCTCTTACCCAACGAGACTAAAACTATTCGATTCAGCTTTAAAAGCGGTGCTCCTGGAATTTTTTTGGAGAAATGGAAAATCTCAATTGACCCTTACATGGCTGATAACAATACTATTGTTTATGCCTCTGAACACACGGTTCATTTAACGTGCACTGCTGTGGATTGCCGAGCTCCAGTCTTAATACGAAAAAATATCGTTCAACATTTTGATGATAGATCTATCCCTCGTATGATCGAGTCCTTAGTGCGATCTACCATTAAAGACATTGAATTTCCAGATCTCATTGTCATTGATGAAGCTGCTGAAACTTTACGAATCCAATTTGAAAAGATTAATGGACGAAATGGAGTTCATTATTCACCCGAGGTATGAAGAAATGAATGCAATGTGAAGCTAATTGATTTATCATTTTAGCTCTATCAAAGCATGCACACTTTGTTTACTCATGCTAAAAATTTGGTTCTAGCTGATGAACAAGCCCAATTAATCAAACCTTCAGGTGGTGTTGATAACCCTGCTGCTATCGATGCTCAAGTAGAAGAAAACTTGGTACCTT
>JNBS01001736.1:0-11943 GCA_002081575.1 Thraustotheca clavata | reverse complement strand
TATTGTCGGTGACATCGCCTATTAAATTGATGAAGCGTATTCGTCAATTGTATGGATCGCATTAGATTAGACATTGTGTTGATGAATTAATTTATGTATCATATTTTGAAGTTATCACAAGTTTACAATGAATTTGTAAGGAAGATTAGATTTCAAAAAATAGGACAATTTTGGTGCAAAGGAATCGTGGAGTTTTTGAGTGCCTTGTAGGAAAGTAGACTGATTTTTATCTGCAGAAAAACATTTACATTGTTGTAGTTAGACTGTCGTCAATATCTTTTTAGTCATGTTTGATGGTTTTCTTCATTTTGAAGACATGCGCAAAAATGAAGCCTTTGTCATAGAGTACGAAAGTATTATTACTTCAAACCATGGTTTATTGTTTTGCTGGTGATGATGAGTTAATTCGTCAATTGTTTTTACATGAGTAACAAATTTGAATACCACCTGATTAACTGCAAACTCCAAGTCAACTAACTAGTAGTCGCATTGAAAACAAAGTTTATGTGGCCATCCAACACTAAATCACCCAAATATTGTATATCACAGCACTACTTTGCAGCGCATCTTTGCTTCACAAGCTCGAAATGTACTGTAGAAGTGCAAGGGACGCATAATTCATACGACAAACTTCCTGATTATCGTCAAAAGCACTTTCCAAATGCTTTTGTGGAGGAATCATAAACGATAAACTAGTAATAAACACAAGTCGAATGACCATTTAAGCTCTTTGTCGCATGACTTCTGTGTGCTGAGACGTGCCTCCAATTTGATCTTGCAATTCGGATAAAATCTGAATACATTCGGATAAGATCTGGGGTTCGTGTCAAAGTCACTTTTGAATTTGCTATGTGCTCTGGAGAAGGAAAGCGCGAGTTTGCTCGCTTGCCAACAAATGTCAAACCAATTAAGGTAATCTCGCTTAATGCTCTGATTAAAGCTCATTTCTACTAGTACACATTGGATTATGATGTGATTGATTTGGATCGTTATCGTTTTGAAGGTACCGAAGTGATTGATGTTGAAATTGCTGAAGACACTACATCGATTACATGTCATGCTTTGGAACTTTTTGTGGATAATGTCTTTATTGTTGTTGATGGCGAAACGACAATTAAATGCGAAGAAATCAAGTATACACAATTTGATCAATCCGTGACATTTGTATTTGCTGAAGTATTGCCTGCAGGCTCGAAAGCTGCATTGTCACTTCAATTTTATGGTATTCTTAATGACAAGCTTAAAGGATTTTACCGAAGTGAATACACTCAAAATGGTGAACGTCGTGTGATGGCTGTAACTCAATTCGAAGCTTGTGATGCACGTCGAGCTTTCGTGTGCTGGGATGAACCTGCAATTAAAGCTAAATTTCAAATTTCCATGGTGACTCCTGTTGATCGTCAAGCTATTTCTAATACCCATGTTCTCTCAACCTTGGTTCGCCCTGTGAAGAATGCCCACATTACAAAACATGCTTCATCTTTTGAAAAGAAATGGTGCTTTGCAGAAACTCCGATCATGTCGACATATCTTGTTGGTATGGTTGTTGGTGAATTTGATTTTGTTTCAGGATACACTGATGAAGGTGTTCTTGTCAGTGTATATACTCCTGTGGGACGTAGTGAACGTGGTCGATTTGCATTGCGAGTTGCTACCAAATGTCTTTCGTTTTTCACTCAAAAGTTTGGTGTGGCTTACCCATTGACCAAGCTTGATATGCTTGCAATTCCAGATTTCAATGCTGGTGCTATGGAAAATTGGGGTGTTGTGACTTATCGCGAAATGCGATTATTGATTGATGAACAAGGCAGTTCGATCGCTCAAAAGACTGCTACAGCTCGTACAGTATGTCACGAATTGGCCCATCAATGGTATCGATTATAATCTATTCCCAATTGTCTTAATGTTGTCTGTAGGTTTGGCAACTTGGTCACTATGGAATGGTGGACTAGTTTGTGGTTGAATGAAGGTTTTGCTCGCTTTATGGAGTTTGATGCCGTCAATCATATTTTTCCAGAATGGAATATGTGGACTAGCTTTGTCCAAGATATTACCATGAGCTTGGCTATGACAAAGGATTCCATGTTGACTTCGCACCCAATTGAGGTTGAAGTCCATCACCCAGACGAAGTTGATCAAATTTTTGATACCATTTCGTATGCAAAGGGTGCTAGTGTTATTCGCATGCTTGCAAATGTTGTTGGCATTGATCAATTTTACGCTGGAGTACACAATTACTTAGTCAAACACAGCTATGCTAATGCAGTGACAGAAGACCTTTGGGATGCTTTGGAAGAAGCTTCAGGCATGCAAGTCACTGCTATGGCTAACACTTGGACTAAACAAACTGGTTTCCCAGTACTCACTGTCACTCATGGCGAAGAAACCATTGAAATCACTCAAGAACGCTTCTTGGCTTTTGGTGAAGATGAAGAAAAGAATCGTTGGGATGTTCCTGTGAATGTATTAACCTCAGAAGAAGTGTCTAGCACTGGTATTTGGAATCATGAAGAAGAAACACTAAGTCTACCATTGCCATCTACTCCTTGGTACAAGTTGAATGCTAATCAAACAGGATTCTACTTGGTGAATTATCCACCTGAAGTATGGACTGCTCTCCAAGAACCTGTTCGCAATTTGGAACTTAATGTTGTCGATCGTGTGTCATTGCTCAGCAGTATTTTCATGCTTGCTCGTGTTGGTGTTGTAAGTTGTGGTGATGCCTTATCATTTTCCCAAGCTTTTGCCAATGAACCTGAATATTTGTGTTGGAAAGAGCTTTCTGAAAATATTGCATCCTACACATCTCTTTTTCACGATGATGAATGCTACCCACAGCTTCAATCATATATTCGAGGCTTATATGCCAATGTCATGAATCAATTAACATGGGATAAACTCGAATCGGATGTAGAAATGACAAGCAATTTCCGTCGCATTGTGCTTTTAATGCTTGGTAGTGCTGGGGAAGCTCAAGTACTGGAAGAAGCTTCCAAACGATTCACTGCTGGCAATCTTTCTGCCGATTTACGTTCTGTTGTGTATTCTTTGCATGCTCGACAAGCTCACAACAATGCTCAAGAAGTGTTTGATTACTTTTCCTCCATGTACACTACAAGTGATTTTATTGAAGAACAACTCGATTGCCTTGCCAATATCGGCAAAATCAAGTCTTTCAAGCTCAAGACATTAGAATGGGGTGTTGAAAAGGTTCGTGCTCAAGACATTCAATACGTCTTTAGCAGTGTTGCCAGTGATATGGATGGTGCTACCCTAGCATGGAACTATGTTCAATCCAACTGGGCAGCTCTCAACAAGAAATTTGCACCAATTCAAGTAGGACGTATTCTCACAGCATCTATTGCTCGCTTCCAAACAGAAGAACGTGCTCTTGAAGTCGAAGAATATCTTGCAACGCGCCAACATCCCATTTACGTTCGTTCCGTTCAAGCTGTTCTTGAAGGGATTCGCACCCGTGCAGCTCGATACGAACGTGATCAAGTGTCCATGCAAGAGTGGCTATCAACCTTATAATCCTCCTTCTAGAGCAGTTGCTTGTTGTCTAAACCATCGCTTTTTCATCCATCCTCTCTCTTCCACACGAAACCTAATGCATGTTTGTGCAATATCGTCATTTCTACGTCTAACAACGTCTAACATACGTTAAACAAGTTATAACTACTTGATTCTAGTTTGCGCAATCTACCATCTGGTTCTTGTGGCGCTGATTGCTTCAACATTCCACCATCTGGTTAGCGGTTACAAAACCGTTTTCATATACTTGAAGTTTGTATAGAGAAGGAATGTGTGTATTTGTTCGATTGAGCAATCACATCATTATCAAAATAAGAATTTCTATAGTACTTTTCAATTGCATGCAAAGGACGCACATGATGATGTCCCGCCGTACTGCTGCCGCTGCCTTTCGTAGAGCGAATAAACGAATGAATACTATGCGTAACTTTGCTACGATGACACGTGGAATTGGTCATCTTCGTACAGCTAAAATGGACGAAATTGAATTGGATCAACTTAAACCTCAACGTATGATGAAGAATGAAACACCAAAATCTGAAATGACGGAAGAATACATTGGAAAAACGGGAGCTGCTATCTTCCATTCAACGTTGACAGAACTTGGAGTTGATACGATCTTTGGATATCCTGGGGGAGCGATTTTACCAGTATTTGATGAGATTCATGAATCGCCCAATTTTGACTTTGTCTTGTGCCGTCATGAACAAGGAGCGGGGCACATGGCACAAGGATATGCTCGTGCTACGGGAACACCTGGCATTGTGCTTGTTACCTCGGGCCCTGGAGCTACCAATACTGTCACACCCCTTCAAGATGCTCTTATGGATGGAACTCCGATGATTGTGTTCTCGGGACAAGTAGCTACCCCTGTCTTGGGCAGTGATGCCTTCCAAGAAGCTGATATCATGGGCATTACTCGTCCTTGTACCAAGTGGAATGTTCAAGTTCGCAATATTAAAGATTTGGCACGAAATATTCGTGAAGCATATCATATCGCCACTACTGGACGTCCTGGTCCTGTTCTTGTGGATTTGCCAAAGGATATCACTGCAGGAGTATGCAAAACTCCAGTGTCCAAGACCCCACAACTCATCGGGTACTATGGTGAAAAGAAGGTTGAATCCAACCGAGTTGATCAATCGGAAAATCTTAAACATGCTGCTGAGTTGATCAACAAGAGCAAGAAACCTGTTATTTATGCTGGCCAAGGTACCGTTCACTGCAGTGAAGCTCTCCACGCTTTGGCCAAACAATTCAAGCTGCCTGTGACTACGTCTCTCCAAGGCTTGGGTGCTTTTGATGAAACTGATCCATTAAGTCTTCATATGCTTGGTATGCATGGTTCTGCTTATGCCAACTATGCGATTCAAGAAGCTGATTGTATCATTGCCATCGGTGCACGCTTTGATGATCGTGTTACTGGACGTGTGCCGGACTTTGCACCTGAAGCTCGACGTGCTGCACGTGATGGCCGAGGAGGTATCATTCATTTTGATATTTCTGGCAAACAAGTTGGTAAAATTGTACCAGCTACTGTTGGTGTCATTGGTGATGCCAAATACAATATTGAACAACTTTTGCCTCTCTTGAAGCAAGATGAACGCACTGAATGGCATGAAAAACTTCAAGGCTGGAAGAAAGAATATCCATTCCGATATCGCCCTGCAGCTGAAGGTATGGCTATGAAGCCACAACGTGTGATTGAAGAATTGTATACCCAAACCAAACACAATGAAAAGGTCATTGTTAGCACAGGAGTCGGTCAACATCAAATGTGGGCTGCACAATTTTATCGATGGCGCAATCCACGCACATTTTTGACTTCTGGTGGCCTTGGTACAATGGGCTACGGTCTACCTGCAGCTATCGGTGCGAAGATGGCTAAACCCGACCACCTTGTTGTTGATATTGATGGCGATGCTTCGTTTGCAATGACATTGACTGAAATGGCAACTGCTGCTGAATTCAACGTTGGTGTCAAAGTACTTTTGCTTAATAATAACTTTCAAGGCATGGTAAAACAATGGCAAGATCTCTTTTATGAAAAGCGATATTCTGGTACTGTCATGAAGAATCCAGACTTTGTCAAGTTTGCTGAATCGATGCATTGCCAAGCTATTCGTTGCAATAATGAAGCCGATTTGCCTGCAGCAATGGCGGAGTTCCTAGCAGCCGAAGGTCCAATTCTTGGAGAATTTATTGTTGAAAAGGATGAACACTGCTATCCTATGGTGGGAGCAGGTCGTGCCCTAGATGAAATGATCCTTGGAGACTTTGACGACTGTGCAGGAACTACATCACAATAGATTTCGTGGTTAATTTATGTATGTTACTGTCCAGCAAAATACTCCAATTTTTTTATCTTATCCACTAGTTATACTTGTTCATCACCCATGAATTATACCTTGGACAATAATGTATTTACCAACCAAGGTGTACTTGTCCAATATAGTGATCAATACATGTCTAAATTAATCTTGTATTGTTATCAACTTAATGGAATAAAACGTTAATCTGCATACAGTATTAAATCAGATATCTTTGAACCATATCTTATCATCTTAAGAAAAAGTTGAGCAATAAGATTATTAGGTGGTAATAATCTTATTTAAAGTAGAATACTGAGGCTTCTATGTGCGATAAGATTAAACTATCCATAGATTTTGATATATAATATGTTATCATATCACAATAAAACTCTTATATACTAAATCCAGTAATACTGTACGAGTAAAAAATCTTACGGTAATAATTTTATGATGGATAACAAACAATAAAAGATTGTTCTTTCATAAATAGGTGGAAATGATCTGATTGAATGCGCATTTAGATTTTCTTGGATTACGACTCCAAATTGTTGGTTACTATACCTTAAATAAGATATCTACGAATTCAATCGAAAATAGGTACGTTTAACTGCAAGTCGAATCTCATACTTCATACAATTGAATCTTGTAGTACACAAAAATTTAAATTACATAATATATAGAGACAACAATACGCCGTCGTATAAGTTAAGCGCGTTGTTGTTTATCTCCAGAGATCGTATCGATGAGTTTATTGGCTTTGACAAGCTTCATGACACTTTCACATCCTCCAATGTGTTTGCCATTGATAAATACATTTGGTATTGTGCATTGTTGGGTCATATCACGCAATGCATCTTGAATATGAGCTCCTTCTTCCAAATCATCCAATTCAATAGTTAACGATTGAATATTCATATCATCAAACAATTCTTTCACTCGTTCAGAGAATTGACAATATGATTTGGAAAACAAAACCACTTGACTAGCTCCAATCAATTCCTAATAATTCAATCAATTTTTGGTATAAAGTAAGATCAATTACCTTGACTGCTGTCTTTGTTGTGGCTTCCATGTGCAATTGACGTGCAATCACCGAAGCGGCTTGTCGCGACACACTCTTGATCATAGTTATGTGCTTAGTCTAGATGAAGTTGGATTGTGAACCACCAACAGTAAAGAGAGATTCCCGCCTTTCATTTAATTCCAGTATCGCATGCGACATGCACCCGCCATACATTTTTCAAATGTAGTTTCTATACTGTGACGTGGCATCACACGGGAGAGAGACCTGGACGTCTTTGGATAGCCCTGCTTGTCTGTACGACCCCGTCGATTTAGTATCTATTCAAACATCAAGTAGCTTTATAATTTATGTATAAACTATTCTTCTTTCTTCCTTTAAACAAAATTCACTGCGTAAAGGATCAAATGACGTCGAATTTTAGTAGCCAGGGTGCTAAGTTTCGCGGAGCGGTATATATTACGTACGTACGCTCGCAGAATCTTATAAAAAGCTTTATTTATTATTTGATTCCGCTCAGCATAGACAAGTTGATTTACTGGAAGAGAAGAGCAGAAAATGGAACGATAGACGTTGTAGAAAAGCTGGGAAAGTGGTGGAGTAGGTAGAAAAGTTCAAGAGTAATCTAATTCAAACGCTTCCTCTATGCATGAACTTCGCAGAGGGGGATTAGAACATGTTGCTGTTCGTTTTGAACTTGTCAAACGCAATCGATAGATGGAAATCTCGTGTGGATTTGGTATCGCAATCCCGAAAAAATACGATGTATCATTAAGCATGGGATAGGACCCAGTATGAACTGCAGTAGGAATATGTGAAAGGCCTGTTGAAGTCATTGTGATGGGCTGTCGGCGCCAGATCATGATTTGAAGGTCGAATTTGTAGATGTAGGGATCATCTAATGGACGTAAGGTCATGCCATGAACATAACGTATTGGGTGTGGCGAATTGATTGTATCTCGAGCAGAATTCTCAAGCTCAAACCAAGCTTTCTCGTGACATTTGGTTGCTGGTTCATAGGAATAGCCTCCAAATACAACCAGAGTTTTTCCCATTAGATACACTTGAGAAAGAAAGCGTTCGCAGGGAACTGACCATGTCACAACATGCTGTGCAAGGTGGGGTTGTGACCAAATGCCGGTAAATGTATCAAGAACAAAGATGTCGATCGCTTTGTTGGCTCGGGACGACATGTGTGGTACACTTCGACACTCCCACCCACCCACAATTGCAAGATGATCATTGCCTAAAGGCAGCATTGTAGCTCCAAAGCGTGGTGTTGGGTGATGGCCCATTGTTAAAGGTTGATGCCATTCAAGTAGATCGTTTTTAAATTCAAGTCGGTAAAAATCTCCATAAACACGATAAATATCTTTCCCGCCAAAACAATAAATGTTATCATTTGAATCACAAGTTGCTGAATGCCAAAATCTACCTTGAGGTTTTTCACCTTTTATTTGACTTGGTGAACTCCAATGCCAAAGCTCAATATCCAAAAGAAATACATCATCAAATACTATTGATTGTTTTCCTCGTCCTCCTATGATCATAAGAGATCGTGGGGGAATAAAGATTGCTGTATGATCAGCTCGGGAACGAGGATAGACACCAGCGCATCGAGGCATTTCCCATGTATCTGATTGAGGATCAAACACAAAGACATGATTTGAATAATGAATCTTACTTCGTGCAGATACTGGAAGTGGTGTGATTGTACGAGGATGGACGTGTGTTGGATCACTCAAGTAGCTTCCACCAAATAGCACAAGAATATCATTACATTTTGTCAATGTTGCTCCATCACGTGCACAAGGAACGGATTGATTAAATGCATCAACACCCTGTGCATTGACTAGTTCAAAGTGCAGTTGAAGTACATTAGCCAAAGCTGGTGAAATGAGTTCCATGAGGTATTGTTGATATGCACGGCGTTTACCATCAACTTCTTTCTCCACAAGTAATTTTAATGATATTGTATCCTCTGTAGCAACCATTGACTCGTCTTTCGGTTCATTTACAATAGAGCTGATGATTGTAGATGTTTGTTCATTTTCTTTTTCATCTTCTTTGAAAGGTTTCTTGGGTGGATCTCGATTGAGTTTCCATTTGTGCTTACGATACGAATCGATTTGTTTAGCATCTTCTCCTAAAGCTATACGCTCCTTAACTTGTTCTTGGTACAATGCATGCTCCACAAGGTCGTAATTATTACGTTTTACCATAATCTTCCACAATGCTAATTATGTTTCAACATACAATCAAGCTCATAAAGAGAATTCCCTAATGATAATGTAGTCTTTTTTCATTGATAACTCATTTATATCATTTCATTTCATATTAAACCAAGTTATCATAGACAATCTTTATCTACTTACTATCTAACATTAAATGAAGCTTTTCACTCTAATTTTCTAATTTATGAAATCAAGGTTTAAATATGTTTATTACATCTATAAAATATTATTAGTATACAAGAATGTAGATTAAAAGTATGTAATTTCATAGGTATCTTTGAATGAAAAAACGTCATTTCCAAATTTGAGCTGAGATGGACTTTGAGCTGCTGCATTATGTCGCTACTAAACTTCATGATGATCCCCATTTTTGGCTATCGATTGTGGTTGTGATTATGTTGCCTCTCTTTGGTATTGCCTTGCTAGCTGCAAAGACTATGATTGATAACATTGATGCAGAAGAAAACAAGAAAAAGAAGAAAACGGAGTGATTTCTTGATGTTTTTCTATCTAATTGTTTCCTAACATTCAATTACGTTTGTTGACATTAATTGTTGGATATTGAGGATGAACAGCATATCCGATGTCAACAGATACTTTTTTGTCATTTGTCAATGACAATGAACGCAATGATAATCCTTTTTCCTTTTCCAACTGAGCCAATGCTACACCATTCGACACACAAACTTTCATGAGTGCTTTAAGCTCACTCACAAGTCGTTCAGGTAAGTTTGGTTTGCTCAAAACTTGCTCAATATGTCCACGGGCCTGTTTAAAGCATTCTTCAGCAGAACGGTATACAACTGCCACCTATCTCAATGTTCATACCATTAAACAAATAGAAAATTCTTACATCGTATTTGGAAAAATCGCAACTCTTTGTCATTTCGGCATACGTCAATGGTTGTGGGTATTGTAGCTTTTGAAATGGTTGAAAGCGATGTTCATATCTAATTTCGGGAGATCCATACACTGGCTTATCAGCAGGTAGAAAGCCATCTAATTGTAGTCCAACAACATACTAATTCATACAATCAACTTGTGCTTTATCAAGATGAAAATACCTGAAAGTTGGCACGAACAAGTGAACGATACACTTCCAGAATGGCAATATCAAGAGCATATTTCTCCTTTATTGGGTCCACGGGTTCTTGGGGTGTAGATGTTTCTTTCTTATGCCCTTTGCCTCCTTTTTTGCCATGTTTCTTTGTTGGTGCTGGTGGTGTTTGCTTTGGAGGCTCTGGTCGTGTCATAGTTTGCAATTTTTCAACAAAAGACCACGCATTGGTAAGATTGTGAATCCGTGTGCCAATGAGAAAATCAAGATAGCTAAAGATCATGTCAATTACAAGATATTTAAAGCAATTGTACCAATAAATCGTGCCATATTCTGATGATGCATAGAGATCAAGTTCATATCCAAGCATTAGATACTGCTGCATTAAGCCCAAAGTCTGCTCCAAAGCCCAGGCAGTAAAGTAACGAGGGTAATTTGCTTTCTACAATGAAGAATATCAGAAGATATCAAAAGGTTTGAGAATTCATACTGGAATACCCATTTCAGTGACGAATCTATCATCAATTGAAGCTGCTTCAACTTCCAGGATAACCCAATCTTGTAGCATAAGCTCAAGTCTAGAACGTTGTCGTGGTCGATTATGCATATGAAGCTTAAGAGACTCGTAAATGGCTTCAATGCATCGTGAAGAAAATTGCATTCCTTCTTGCGTTGAGAGCAGAACTGAAGGAACCCCAGCCATCACCATTGAGTCCCCAAGCCATTCCATAAAGTTGTATTGCCCATACATCTTTTTATCAATGTATAAAAAGAGCTACAAGAATTGAAATTAGCTATGAGACTTTGAAAAAGCAGTAATACAAGAATGTAAGATCTGACTAGAATATTTGGTTGCAGCGTTGACATGTGCCGAAGAAAGCCCTTAAGATCATCCATTGAACGGAATATTTCAGGAGCAGTACCCATGCGTAAGTGTTTGCAAAGTGTCGTGTTGTTTGCAATAACAACGCTAAAGGGCACTAACTTAGCAGCACGAGGTGGTGCAGTGGATGCCAAGACACGACCAATATGATTATCAAAGCCAATATATGCTTCTGGGTTGAAACATTCCGAAGCAGCTTCGAGAGACTCGGTTGATAAACTTGTTAAATGAGTGAGAGCTGTGTCTAGAAACATAGTTGCTCGTTCCAAGTCAGGGCTTTCTGCTGTGCCCTAAATACACGATTTAAGTATATCATTTTCAAATAGTAGACATACCAAGCTGGCAAGAGCAAAGTAAAAGCATTTTTTATACTGAATACGCGTTGAAAGTAAACGAGCAAAATCGTGTCCATGAATTGGATGCAAAGGTTCCACACTAAGAGATTTTTTCTTGCTTTTCTTTTGTAAAAGTAAATCTAAACGCTGTTCTGCGAGCTGAAGCCACGCAAAGACAAGCGAGTCGTCAATAGGTTCAAATTCACCTCCTGCATGACAAAAATCTTCTTCTTCATAGATATCCGCACGAATGATTGCATTTCGTTGAACTGAACAAGCCTTAATTGTCAAAAGTAAATATGCTCGAAAGATGCATAATAATGAGTCTTCTTTTGACTTCCCAACAGCCATAGTCATTTGATCTACATCCAATTCCAAAATTGCATTCGATACAATCGGGTGCATGTACAAACACGTAAGTAGAGATTGTTCCATCGCTTGTCCATTACGCCATGCATATTCACATTGTTCAATTCGATCAATTGTAGCCAAAACACTTTGAGCTGATGAAAATGTCAATGGAATCAATCCTTTTCATCAACCATTAACATATTCCAATGCAATTCA
>JNBS01001734.1:0-15774 GCA_002081575.1 Thraustotheca clavata | reverse complement strand
TTATATCGATATGAAAACTCTGACGAAAATATTGCTAAATCACAACTACATACTTTATGCGCAGAGCCTTTTATTGATTATGTGAAATGCACAAGTTATTCAAAGAGTGTGACTGAAATCAGCAACAAGCTTTGGACAATGCTTAATTTTCAATTAGAGGGTCACCACAAAGTTGATAATACTATAGATAGGGTAAGCAACAATGATCTTTGGCTAATAATGAAAATTGTAGGACATTGAAACTATTGATGATAAAATCATGTACACAAAGTTTGTCTGCCATAATAATCACATTAATGTGCCAGCTTTACCGCCATTTGAAGCTCGAATGGTTACAGGACGCTTTATCGAAAATGATTGAGTTGTTTTCATTTGGGGTAATATTTCAGACGACACATTATACCCATGTGATCCCAACTACTGGAGAAACAACGTTAGTGGATGGTAAGTTTAATTCATCCATTTTGTTATAAAAATACCTGTAGGATGATTATTCAAACACAGGGGAAAAATTATCTCGTATTCTCTCTTATATTCACGTGGCTGCACCAACAATTACCAATAATTCGCAAAGGCATGACATTTGCAATCTAATGAAAATTATCTTTTCAAATTACTCCAACCAATTCGATAAAGATTTGGCTCTCTTAGCATAACTTTGTCACAAAACGATGTTAACAAGAATACGATCCAACAAACAAGTTCCTTTGGTCAAATTTTCTTCCAGGTCAACAAACAAGATAAATCAAGAAAGTTATTTACTCTGTGATTGATACGGTAAACTTCGAGCTCATTTTAATGCAAATATGATTATGATTGCTGTTCAGTAATGAATTTGAATTTAAAATTGTGACTCGATTTACACAATTGAGAAAACCAAATCTGGTGATGTGTGGGACAGTAGCAATAAACTTCATATTAATTCTTCAGAGTGATTGAATTCAGTATGAGCTTTGCCATGATAGAAGACATTGATATTGAAAGTCTACTTGATTTATCAATGTTTAAACCTATTGTTCCCGAAGTTTATACACAAACAGAACCAGAGAAATCGACGCAAAAGACAAAATATAAAATATAAAGCACACAATTCTTCCATTACGTCGAAAACATGATGAGCTTGTTGTGGAGCTTAAAAATCTTCAATCAAAAGCACCTTTGGCAATTCCATTATCAAAATGGCAAGAACGATCAATGAAATAAGCACGTTTGGCAAAATTATCAATTAATGAAAATAAAAGACTACGCAATTTACTTGATCACCATTTACAATTGACCAAAAGTCTGCAGAAAATGTACTCTAACTACAACGTATAAATGAACTTTCATATTCAATTGTTGGACCATTTGCTGCTTTGGGGTTAACAAGGAGACAAGAAAGTTTGAAAGGAATTTTACAGTATCAATACAATTTGTTATCAACACATTGGATTCAACAAGAATTCATATTCAAAAGTGTTGGTGAATTGAGCAAATTTACGTGGAAAATGCTTGATTTTCGTTTAAATGCCAACAATAAAGCTGATGTTTTGGATAGAGTAAATTTTTCTTGTTCAAAGCCCAATCGATAGCACCACTAGGGTTGGTGTGGCCTCAAGAAGATTTATTAAAAAAGATCGTGTTGTCTTTCTTTGGTATACTATTACGGGTGATAGCCTATTCCCTTGGAACACGAATTACTGGAAAAATTATTCTAGTGGATGGTAAACTTATTTCGACAAGTGGAAATTGACTTTAATTGATATTAGGACTGTCATTCAAAGCCAAGGAGAATATAAATCTCGTGTCATCTCATATATTCACTTGGATGCACCAACAAATACTTACGATACTCAATTTCTTGATGTTGGCAAGCTTATGACTTTGATGATGAAGCAAATTGAAAATGACTTGGCCTTTTGTGATAAAGTACACTCAAGCCAAGATGGCCTGTGTTAACTTTGGTACATCACTGCTGTTATGCGAATACCCATTCTATACCTTTATAATCAAAAAAATCATTGACTTCATGTAGTAATACTAATCGTTGATTGTACCATTTTTTCCAAGGACTGCTGAAACATTGTTGCATTTGAATGAAATAATTGCAATATTGTATCTGTCAAAGCACCAATTGGATATTCTGGCCAGCCAAGTTCTGGTGCAGGAAGTATTGGCGGTGTTATTGTCAAATACACTGTGAATCGGCTGTGCTTAGTTCCGATGGATTCAATCACCGCCCTATAAACAAAATTACAATATTATTGGATATAGCGATATACCATCCATTCTGAGTGCCTCTAGCATGATGTGGGTTAAAGGGAATTGTTTCATTTTCAAGAATAGAACTCCAAATAAACACATCACGAATACTTTCTGAGTATCGTTTTGTGATGGTTCGGCCATCATACACAGGATATTTTTTATCTTGATCTTGCGATTGGTATCTAATAAAGTGCTAATAGTTTTACGTTTGATATTATCATTATACCTCGTATAAACAAAATTGGAAGGCCATACTTCCAGTGTCTAATTTCAATTCAGAATAAATATTAACACAATCAATACCTCCATGTCCACTGGCACAGTATAGTTCACTTTAATTGTATTTGATACGTACATCCAATAAAGGTCACCAAGGCGTTTATAGTCGATGGGCCAAGGTTTTGAGTCGGTAAAGTGCATCACTATTCCATGTCCATCAGATTCAAGCCAAGAACGTCTTTTATCCTGGCTGGTGTAAAGATCATTTCGAATCCAATGGGACTCTAATTTATCATATTGACATTAGATCACACTTTCAGCACATAAAGCTCTCTCCGTCAAGGATAGTTTAGCGTGCCTCCAGCCATCGGACGGTGTTGCAAGTGAAGTCATAATTAATTTTGGAACTTTGCGAAATAGTCGTCCAAGAGAGTCAACCAATTTAACTTGTTCATCTAGTACTTCTCTCAATCGGGCATTTTCAATTTTTGCATATGAGGCAGCTTGTGCTTGTTCTATTGCACGTTGTTCCCACACTGAAGTTGCTGGAGTGATAAAGTTTTCAAGAGTGTCGAGTTGATCACGAAGTTGAGCTTCTAACTGACGAAGGTAATCAAGCTCCCGTTTAAGGTTAATACGCTTTTTCTTTTTCACTCCACAAGAGGCCGATTCAAACGTATTTCTAGCTAAAATATCGTCCAAAATATAGTCGTCAATGTACTCTGCCAAAATGTCATCAATATTGTGACTTTATCAGAATAACTACTACTAGTACTGTATATCCTATTACACTTAATCAAACACTATTTTGGCGATATCAGTATCAGTCGGAGATTTCAAATAGTGTACAGAATGCTTGTCGTTATGCAATATTAGATGCCTTTCACACTAAACCGTAAATCTTGCAATTTGTCTCTTTAAACTCTACAAACACTGTAAAGTAAAATGTACATCTATTAAACTCAGCTAATTAAATATCCTTGAACAAGTCTTGCAGAAATTTTTCCTGAATTGATGACATAATAGCAGCATCAAATGCAAAGCTACTTTCTTGATAAGCTGCTAATGCCGATTCAGTAAATGTATTTCCAAGAAGATGTTGTTCTCGAGGACAAATTGGTTGAGTTACATGAGAATATGCTGTCACACGACATCCTTTTCCATCTTCAATGCTGGTAAGGACAACCCATCCACATTTATTGTCAATCAAATGATTTGGACTAAAAGGCAGCAAGTTGTCCTCAACGATTGATTTCCATACAAAAACAATTCGATTGTCTTCGACAAAGTGTTGAACTGCTGTACGACTTTCAATTGCAACTCCCAATGATGAAATATGAGCTGTAAGTTTAGAGTATACAAGATCGTTGCATTGGCCAAATACTTGGAGAGGCTGTCATACATTAGTACAATCTACTTTTTTCAAATTCTACCATACCTCAATAGATGTCATCTTTTCTTCTAGTAGTGGCTTCTTTAGCGTGATTAAATCCCAAAGTATTAACCCAACTTCAGCAACACTTGCAGGATATGACTTGGATTGAATTGTATTGACTCGCACAGAGTCTTGTAAGTTTTGTATAAAAGCTTTAGTCACTTGATCACTTTTTGGGTCAGCATAATGATAAATATTGTGTCGAATCCATTCCGATTCTAGTTTATCGTATTGATACTTCAAAAGCTTGCGAAGATGAAGTTCGCGATCTTGAGTACCAAGCACGGCTAATCGCCATTGATTATTACTAAGAACAGGCGTATCACAAAGCTTTTGCTTTTCAATTGCCTGCTTTAAAGTTTGGGCAAGTTTACTCTGTTGCTCCATGACCTGTTTTAGCTGCGCATTTTCAATCAAAGCACGTTTAGCTGCTTGAGCTTGATTAATCGCTCGTGATTCCCATTCAGATGTAACTTGATTGTTCTTTCTTTTCAGTATATTGAGTTCGACAACAAGAGCGTCATGTTTATTATGTAGTTGATCCAATTCTTGTTTTAAATTTTTCCTAGATTGTTTAAGAGCAGGTTTCTTTCTTTCTCCATCATAATCAACTTCCTCAGTGTATTCTAATCCATTAGTTAGTGTGGACGACAACAAATGATTCAATTACCTTTGTCCATCAAATCTCCAATGTCATGTTGTGGGACAAAAGTCAAGTACCCCGGGGCACAAATCGTATTACAAAATTAGTAATTCTCTTTATTTCCACAGCTAATTCCTTCTAGTAAAGTAAATAATAGATTACTAAATACCCTTTTTCTCTAGTACCTCTTGAATTCGAGTGCATAAAGCAGTAAAAAACTATGAAAAAATATCTCTGACTTGGAATACTGTAAAATTTAAAACTAACGTAATCATTTCCTTTCCAAAGGGCACTTTGCACTTTTGACAAGTAACGGAATCTACTTGATTTTTTTGATGAAACGATAGTTCTGCATACATATCAATGCTTATCATATCATATCTAGAACCTTAACTCCTACAAATATTTTCGTGGCTATTTGTTGTAGCATCTCAGAGCTTACGGCCTCTACAGTGACGGTAAACGACCATCTGGAGATGGTTTTTTGTACGACTTCTTGTATATTCCCGTGTCAAGTGTTTGGTTATTAGTCACGCGATTATGGCGCAAGGAATAGACGATGGTTTGACTTGGAATGTGTTGGATATGATGCTCATGGATGATATTCCCAATGGAGCTGATGTGTCATTAAACACTGTGTCTGAGTTTCTTGCTGACTTGGAAGACTTTGGTGTGAAGGCTGTTAGTAAAAATGAAGTAAAAAGCAAGATAACCAAGCCAAAAACAAACAGCAATGATAGCAGCCCACGAGATACTGCGTCTGTGCCAACTAAGAGAATACGTACATCGCCAAAGGAAGAATTGGAATATTTACAATCCAAACATCGCTACTTAATTAGTGAGCTTCGTAAACTACAAGCAGCAACAGCTATGACTACGAATGATCCTTGGCAAAAACGTGCCAAAAGTCAGGCTCAAGCAGCTCAACGAGCAATACAAGAAAATACCCGACTTAAAGCTGCATTGGAAGACCAGATTAAAGTTATTCAGGCTTTGGAAAAAGTGTTTCAGAAGAAACCTCGACTTACTGAAGCTGCAGCTGAGAAAATTGCTGATTTAGTCCCGTGGCGACGATCGATTTTAGGCTTGCATAATCGTGAAGGTGATCTCGAAGCTCTTTTACGCTATCAATACGATAAACTTGATACTGAGTTTATCAGGCGTAAAGTTTATCACATGAGGGATAATATGGTTGGCGATGAACTTGTTCGCAGTGAACAAGTTGAAAGCTCCAACGACAACATCATTATTCACCTTATTCGATGTAAACAATGGTCGATCAACTTCATCGAGTTTAGTCAAATTCTATGGGGATATATTTCGCTGAATGTTCGAATGCCTACTAAGATTAAAGTTGATTCAGAGGTACAGCATTTGCACTGTATGGCTTTAAAATCATCTCTATGTTAGCTCTTGCAATCGTTCAAGAATGACACAATCGTTTATACAAGGTAGATGCAATTCAGCTGCCAGACCTCTAATGTTGTGATTTAGACATTTGTCCAATGGTATGTGTGAACAATTGAAAATACCTCCATTGGAAGGAAGAACTGCAGCTATGCGTTTTGAAGAGCGTGATCGTGTTGTTATTGTATGGAAATCAATTGTCGATGATGCATTAGTACCTTTCAGAGATGACTATGTTGTCAAGGACAATAAAATGGGATGGTAAACTAAAATATGTCAAGACTTTATAACGTATATTGATGCTAGGGCTCTTATTACTGCTGATGGACCCAATGAATGCAAAGTGGCTGTCTACTCTACCCTCACAACCCCAGTCTTTCCAAATTATACCAGTGGAACTATGACAGAAATCATATTAAATTTGTACAAAGCAAACTCAACCAAATTCGACAATGCTATATCTGCTGCTGTTGAAGAGCGAAAAAAAGTTATAGCGCAAAAAGTGAAAGACATGAATACCAAGTAAAATGTGCTATCTATATAACAATATATCTCAAAGTTGATTGCTATTTATCGAAGTATTATTAATCATCGAATAACTCAGTAAATTCATCTAAATCCTTTTGGTTCATTTTTGCCATGACTGCTTTTTTCATGATGGCGCCATATTGTTCACTGTTTGCCTTGTTGGTTTGCAAGAGAAGCTCAGTAATTGTGCCAACTGGAGGCTGTGTTGCTTTTAATACAACGGGAAAAATAGGGGTAGTCAATTTTGAATATGCTGAAACATAGCATTTATTTGGACCAGTCTTTGAAATCACAGCCCTATTCAAAACTATAGTGGAAATTTTTTGTAGTAACTTGCCATCCAGAACGATTATCAATTAAATTTCTTTCATTATGAGGAATCAATTTATCCTCAAGAATGGATCGCCAAGCAAACACAACTCGATCTTCTTCTATCCATCGACACCCAGCAACTCTAGCTTCCAAAATTGGCATGAAAGGGTGCCCAAACTCCATGTCTTCTCTAATATATAGATTAATTGTGTTATAAGGAGGTAAATTAAGTACCGAGAATATACAAGATAAGGATCAAATACTTCCAAAACCTAAAATAATCATAATAAATTTGTAATAAAAAGTATATACCTCGTGAACATTTGGTATGGTTCTAGAGGTATGTTCCCAGAGAATATCTGCCATGACTCTAAAATCCAAAGGAATAGAATTACATCGAATAAAGTTGAGGTCCATTGTTTCGTCATCAGAAGAGCCTTGGACAAAAGATTTATGCACTGAATCACCACGTTCGAGATAATTGTACAAATCATGACGTATCCATTCAGTCTCGAGTTTTTCATACTGAAATTGCATTAAACTGAGCAAATCCTGGTACCGATTTTCATGGCCTAATATTGCTTGTTTCCATAACATTTCATCCGTAGTTAAGTTAGAAATTTTGGGTCTTTTAAGTATAAGATGTTCCAGTCCTTCAATCATTTTAAGTTGTTCTTCTACTATTGATTTTAAACGTGCATTTTCATGCTTTGCTTTTTGTGCAAATTGAGCTTGAGCAATAGCACGTGCTTTCCACGAATCACTATCAGTTGTTTCAAGAGTTTGTTGTAATTGCAGCTTTTGTAATTGATTTTGCAATTCAAATTGTTTGACTTTGAGATAATCAAGTTCTTCTCTAGGTGTTGGTCTTCTTCGTTTACCATGAGTTTGTATAGGAGCTTTGGCCAATTCTGAAGTAGCTGAGTCACTAATATCAGCAAGAAAGTCTGAGAGAAAATCAAAGGAAGAAGTGTCTTCATTTTCAATATTGCTATACATTATGTCTTCCATGATGCCGTTCAATTACGGTTGTCTATACCAGCCAACTTGTAGAAAAATTGTCTCTGGGTTTGTATGTCAAATCAAACTAATTACAGCCTAGGCAAAACTATAGTAAACCTCTAGGCAATTTTGATCCTAGGCTGTGTTTGTGCTGCCAAACAAATACTACGTAGTATTCAGCAATTGGATTTTGTAGAAGAGGGGGTATTTGTACCCCTTATTTATCCAGTGGGTATTGGAGATAATATAACTCGCTCTATTGTTTAAATGAAAAGTCTTGAATTGTTTATGACTCAGTACATTCACTCTCTTCGTCATGAGAAAAATAGAATAATTTTGTCGACACCTTCTCATTTATAAAGAATTGGCTTTAGCCAACTTTTTTTATGGTGTAGATAATGATGTTTACGATTGATATTACAATTAAGCAATAAAACCTATTGTATTCGTCGAATATTGTATCTGAAACTCAATTTTGTGCATCCTTTTCGGTAATGCGTTTTTCAACTCGTTCATTGATTACTGCTTGCATGATTGCACCAAAGCTTTCACTTGTGTCATCATACAATCTCAAAAGCAGTTCTGTGAATGTACCAGGAGTCGGCTGTTCATTGTTCATAACAGCCTCATTTACTATAGCCGAAGTTTTCATAAACACTGAAAAAAATGACGAATTAAGACCTACTCGATAAAGTACAGTCCTAATTAAAGAAATTAGCCTGTGGAGCAAATAAATAAGTACCATGCAATTCGATTTTCAATCAATTGACTTTGAGAATTGGGATAGAGTTTGTCATCAAGAATCGATCGCCAAGTCATAACAACTCGGTCTTCTTCATCCCATCTTCGCCCAACTACACGTGCTTCAATACTTGGTAATGTTGGATTTATCAAAGTAGATTTATCTCTACACCAATAATTTAGACTCTATAATGGATGATAAGCGTACTGATAGTATACCAAGTTTGAATGGAATTTTGTCAAGACCTATATCAATGGTAAAGTAGTGAGATTTTGCAGAAAATACTTGACGCTCTCGAGGAACTTCCACAGTGCTGTAATGCCACAATAGATCAGCCATCTCAGTGAAACTTAAAGGAATCATTTCACATCGAATGTACTTCATTTGGGCTACTTCATCGCCTTCGACAGGCACCATAAATGCCTTGGACACTGGTACTCGCTGCTCCACTGTCTTGTACATGTCATTGAGTATCCATTCGGTGTCGAGTCTGTCATACTGGCATTTCATTATGTATTCCAAATCTTCCAGTCGATTATGAATACCCAAGACTGCATGGTCAAGTTGGACACTATTTGTAATGCACTCTGATATTTTTAGGCGCTTTTCAAGCATTTGTTCAATTGCATCAACCACTTTAAGTTGGCCTTCAAGCAAAATTCGAAGTCGTTCATTTTCTTGTCGAGCTTTTTGGGCAAATTGAGCTTGTTTGGTGGCTCGAATTTTCCATGGATTTTCAACCAAAAGTTCTCTATCTTGTTTGGCTTTAAGATCGGCGAGCTTTGCTGTCAATTCGATTTGTTTTGCTTTTAGGTAATCAAGTTCTTGTTTAGGAGTAATACGATATCTACGAGTTCCTCGACGTCGTGGTTGTGGTGGAGCAGCAGCAGTGGCAGTGGTTGTATCGCCTAAAAAGTCACACAAACTGTCTATAGATAGGTCTTCATCAATAGATCTATCGCTCATTATTTTTTGGAATTACTGGACAAGGATTGATTTTGCTATTGAACCAAACTACTGTACAGGATATCACCGCAAACATTCTCAGTGTCAAACTCTACGTTGACAAATTGTTGTTCATTACCAACAACTACGTTGAAAGAAATAATATGTAATCTGGATCGAATAGCGTCATTGACTTGAAATATCCTAAGTATGTAAAATTCATCCGTATTAATAGGGTGAACGCAAAAAAATTCTGTTTGGCTTGACGCAGAAAAACAAATATCTCACATAAAAGTCATCTTTATGCTCAATTTGTGTTGTATATGGGTTTTACTACATGTGATATCCAAGTGTGCTCAACTTGTCCAAACTCAGGATATATATATGACATAAACAATCAAAATACATATAGATGTTGTGTAGTAAATGTATGCTTGAATTCTCTAAACCCAGAACATAATGACATTATCTTCAATACAATAAGAGATTTTAATTTTGATCAATGTCTATTGCATTTTCCTCGAGTCGTTTGTTCATAGCGTTTTGAATAACTTCTCCAAAGGTTTCACTGATATCACTGTACAATCGTAATATGTGTTCTGTAAAAGCACCAGGACTAGGGGGCTTATGGAACGAAAGAGGTGTCAAATCTGCTGAGACCTTCATCAATACTGCAATAAACGATGTATTGGCGTTTACTCGATATATTACAGTCCTAACAGGAAATAGTTTTTGCGATAAAATAGATCAATACCATCCCATCCGATTTTCAACTATTTCATCATCAGTTGTGGGTTGCAATTTATCATCAAGAATAGATCGCCAAGTTATCACAACTCGATTATCTTCGTCCCATCGGCGACCAGCAATATGACCACGAAACTTTGGTAAAGTCGAATTTGTCAATTCTAATGTATCTCTACTCAATCAGATAAAAACAAAATACTTGAGGTGTACGTACTCAAAATAAACCAAATTTGAATGAAATTTTGTCAAGATCTACAAAATAGACTTAAATAATAACAATAATATCAGCTTACTTTCCGCACAGCAGGAACATCAACAGTGTTGTAGTGCCACACAATATCAGCCATATCCATGAAATTTAAACTAAGTGGAGCACACCGAATAAAGTTAACTTGAACAAATTCATCTCCCTGCATTGGTACCACAAACGAATTAGACATTGATACTTGTTGCTCGACTGCATTATGAATACCATAATTGATCCACTCAGTCTCAAGCTTATCAAGTTGGCACTGCATAATGTATTCTAAGCTTTCCTGTCGATTTTCCACACCCAAGACTGCTTGACCAAGTTGTACATTATTTGCAACACTTTGAGAAATTCTTGGACGCTTTTCAAGCACTTGTTCAATTGCATCAACAACTCTAAGTTGGTTTTCTAGCAAATGTCGTAATCGTTCATTTTCCAATTTGGCTTTTTGAGCTAATTGAGCTTGTTTGGCAGCTCGAATTTTCCACGGATTATCAGCCATAAACTCTCTATCCAGCTTGGCTTTAAGTTCTGAAAGCTGAGCTGTCAATTCAATTTGTTTTGCTTTTAAGTAATCAAGTTCTTGTTTTGGAGTAATACGAAATCGTTTGGGATGTCGACGTTGTGGTTGAGGTGGATCAACAGTAGTTGAATCGTCTAAAAGTTCACAGAAACCATCGATAGATAGAAAGTCATCAATGAATGATTTGTTATTCATGATAATTTGAAAAGTATCAAATGCTCAATTAACTTTTAAGTGGTCGCAATGTGTAATGGACAAGACAAATATAGTGATATTCACTCTACAATCTAACAACCAACATTCTATATTGTCATACAGTGATAATAAGATTACATTTTGGATGAATTGTTGTGTAGATTAAAATCATTAACTTATGGATAATGCAGTAATTTAAGCGCAGGTAATTTGCCGTTGGCGTAAATTTATTAATTTTTGTATGCCAGGTCCAAATTTGGCTCTGTGAGCTTCAGCAACTTCAACAATTAATTGGTTAAGAACAGATAATGATGGCGAAGTTGATTGTAATGAGTCTGGAATGGTTGGAGTTGACATGGTTATGTATGTTTGCAGGGTGCATTCATTTTTGCCTTTGGGGTATAAAATAACTCTACTCAATCATTCAGTAATTTGTCATGACTTCAGGATTCTTACATTCCAGTTCGATTGCAAATTAAATGATCTTTTTCATGTGGTTGTAGAGCATCATCCATGATTGAGTGCCATAAAAAAACAACACGATTGGGCTCAATATAACGACGCATACCATGTCTGGATTCTAGTGTTGGCACACTTAATGACTTGGAGGTGAAATTTTCCCTATATATTTGTAAGACAAGAGTGGTTAAGAATAATTTGTGTACCGAAGATAAAGTAAATCTTCATGATATGCATTAAGAACCTATTCAATAATATCATTACTACAATTTTAATAGTGCAAGTACCTCACAAACAGGATGATGAGCACTAAGATTGTGATTCCAAAGCAAATTTGACATGGCAATATAATTCAAAGGCATTGCGACTGAAGAATGGTTATGAAGTTTAACATAATCGCCATAATTTGATTGAGTGAAAGTGCACACAATTTCTTCATTCTTTTCTCTTGCATCATGCAAACGATGTCGAATCCATTCGAGTTCAATTTGATCATACAAATACTTCATAAGTGCTTCTAAATCAGTTTGACGATTTTCAATCTGAAGGACTCCAATCATGGTTTTTGGTATTTTTTCCTGTTTTTTAAGCAATCGATCTAAACTTTGAATCACTTCAATCTGACCCTGAACAAGTTCTCTTAATCTTTTGTTTTCAAGGCGAGCACGATGGGCACATTGAGCTTGCTCAATAGCTCTTGTTTTCCATCGAGAATTTATTGGAACTAATTGTTTTTTAAATTTGACATTTTGTAATTGTTGTAATAGCTGCTTTTCCTGAGCACGAAGCTCATCTAAAGCTTCTTTAGGACGCTGATATGATCTTTTACTTGGTTTTCCA
Organism: Thraustotheca clavata; assembly: GCA_002081575.1. Taxonomy (NCBI): domain Eukaryota; phylum Oomycota; class Saprolegniomycetes; order Saprolegniales; family Achlyaceae; genus Thraustotheca; species Thraustotheca clavata. The sequence continues at coordinate 3,283 of JNBS01001734.1, read as the reverse complement.
AAGTCAATTGTTGACGATAGAAAATCTGACATAATATTTGTTGACATGTCATGGTCCACTAAAAGCTCTGGAAATACGTCAGGTAACAATAGTGTTAAGTCGTTCATGAAGCTTCGCAAGATGAATAATAAAAATCTGACCATCCGTTAGTAAATAGATAATCATAGGACCAACATTTCGATTGACCGCCTATGTCAAAGTCAAAACCTTCCCGCCAAATTTGGTATTGTTATCCAGTCAGTCCATCTAAATTCCGATCCAGATGGATATCCCATACCACAATTTGATTCACAAGTTAAAGCACATGAATGAGCAAAAGGAAAAGGTGGTAGATTGCAAGATTTTAATGCTTAGTAAACTTAGTGAATTCGGTCGACGATCATTTTATCTTGATAAAGTTTTCTGAATAAGTGTGATACGTTACGACCTTTTATGAAAAAAGAGTGTTTTAATCTTGTATCCGATAGTATTAAGATTAGATGATAAAGAAGGGAGAATATCAATAAGATAGAATTCAATCGGCTTCATTTGATAAAACTTTGCATTGAATTTAGAGCACAAATCAAGATTTCATCCCATTCCATGATAATTGAGCTTTAATTAAATCAATAGTCAAATTGTTGTGCAACAATTCGATTAAGTTGTGCAATCGATTTCTACTAGTAATTCATTTTACTTCAAAAACAATATAGCATCGTAGTAATACTATGAATGATAAATGAATGATTTAGTCGTATAATACAGTAACATAACAGTTCTTAATGCACATGAATAATAGTTTTAGGCTATCACACGTTATCATTTTTCAAGTTAATGTATTTTGGCATATTGCACAAATGGAATACTACAAGTATTGTTATTATTGTTTAAGGATAGGTCTGTGAATGAATTTGTAGTTAACAAGGTCCTATTCTATATATTTTAAATTTTTGGTGACACAATGATTACATCTGGAGTAGTTTTAAATGAATGAGGCTGTTCCAATTCTTCATAGCTACTACTCATTTCGAATGGAGATCCATTTATCGTGTTTCTCTATTGTTTAAGTGGCTGCAACTGACTGTGAAGTAGAAAGGATTCAAATCACATGCCCATATCTGATGGGTTTGATGATTATACGTATCTAAAATCCGTGTAAACACGAATAACGTCAGACATGACCACTTTAAAAAACAATTGCTTTCAATGCTCTATCGTGCAATAAAGCAATGTTGTTAACAAGAAAAGATGAACGAGTCATTTATCCTTTGTGTTATGTTTACGACACATTATGACATTCTCATTTCACAACAGATAACAGCAGCTCCTTAAAAACGTAGCTTTCAGTTCTCAGAGTGCTAGAAATTGCTAAATAATGTGAGGAGGATAAACAAGGAGGATTCACTGTACTCATTACAGTATTGATCTGTGAAGTTTACGGCAACTCAAGGCACAAATTTTTCATCAACGTCATCAGAGTTGCACAGTCGAAATTAACTGCTAAGATTAGTTGCATTTTTGAAATGCCACAGAAATCGATAGAGGAAAAAAATGCTCGAAGAAGAACTCAAAGCCGTCATAACCAACGACGATATCGTCAGGAATACCGTGATTATATTGAAAGCTTGGAAAATGATGTGAGCAGCCTTAAAATATCAATTGCACGATTGGATGGTCAATTATCTGGTCTTCGCAGTACTCTACGCTTACACGAGCCTAAAGTTAATGTTGCGTTTGAGTTTTTTCGTATATTTCGTAGAAGTTCATATTTCTTAGTGCCATCTCAAGCTCAAAAACAACGAGATTTTTTAAAAAGTGTAATGGTTCCAGAAATCCAATTTATGGAGCAGGTATGTAGTTAACCCATTTTTTGTATAAAACATTGATTAGACTGGAATTGCTAAAGTATTTGAGCAGTTGACTATGTATCACACATTATTCTATTCATTTGAATTGACAACTTCGGTGATTGACATTGTTGTCACCGATGGGAATGCAATTGTCCGAGCTCCTGCAGTAATCGATCTACAAATTTCCCGTACGACAATTGAAGCTTTATTCCCATTGATATTATCCAACGAGTTTCTTGTTCAGAAACTTATCGGTCGCTTACTGTCTTTACCAATTTTATTGCATTTTCACTACGATGAGAACGATCAAATTGTGATGCTTGATACTTTTACCGATATAACAACAAGTTTTGCACAGCTCCTAAAAAATATCCCAGATACTCTTTTGTTGATCCAAGGTGGAGGTGGTATCACAAAGAAGGCAGAACTTCGAGTAGCTGACGTTAGTGCTTTATAATATCCTATATTATTAGGTGTTTTGTTGCAATTTAGTTGTAGCAACTTGGTTTCAGCAGTAGGAATGTGCACATTATTCGCATGAATCAGAAGTAAGTTGTTGTTGTTGTTGCTTTACAGAGCCAAACAATACGCTTTTGGAATTCATTTTGTTCTCTGTCGTTGCTTTGAGCAAAAGCTCAGTAAGAGTCCCGACGGCAGGTTGAATAGAATGTAGAGCAGGTGGAAAAATAGGAGTAGCTGTTGATATGTATATTTGTGTAAAACACTCATTCGTGCCTTTTGCAGTGATAACAGACCTATTTGTATTCTTTATCAAGTCTATAAATTGAACTTTACCATCCTTCTCGATTGCTTATTAAATGACCTTTTTCATGTGGAAGTAGCTGATCTTCAACAATCGATCGCCAAACAATAACGATACGATTTGCCTCAACATATCTTCTACAAACAAAGTGAGCTTCCAATGTAGGCATTGTTGGATCAGGCAGCTTTATATCCTCTCTAGTGCAAACTATTATCAATGTTCTTTTAAATATTAAAGTACCGAATATGAACGAGGTTTGGATGAATACTCTCAATGACCTAAAGTTGGATATAAGTGCGAAATATCATAAAGTTAAACTACCGTAGCTCCAGTAGGTTGCATGCATTTGTTATTCCAAATAAGTGAGCCCATTGTATCAAAACTCAATGGCACACATTTTGATCCAACAAATACAATTCGCATTGCTTGTTCATCATCCTCACTTAGCACACATAATCTTTGCATATCTTCACCACTCTCCATAGCAGCATACAAACCTTCCCGAATTAAAATACTTTCCAAGCGATCATGTTGATGCTTCATGAGCATTTCCATGTCTTCTTCTCTGTTGTTTTCACCAAGGATAGCATGTCGCCATAGTCCTTCCGATGCAGGAAAATGACTAAATTTGGGTCTCTTTTGTAGCACTCTTTCCAGAGCTTCGATAACACTTAATTGCTCTTGAATCATA